>ML675637.1:21928958-21971666 GCA_007922155.1 Mesoclemmys tuberculata
AGTTTACAGAATGTTAATGAAGTATATCTACCCATGCTCCTGCCCCTGACTCCCCTTCTAACCTCCTTTGCAAAACTCCAGTTAGTTGCTCCAGTTCACTAGCTCCACTGGTCACTTAGGAGTGGGCTTTTAAACCCTGGATCTCCCTGAGTAGCTCCGCCTTCTAGTTAAGGGTTGATGGTGCTAAAAAGCTTAGGGATCAAAGCCTCATTAAGAAGCTCTCAGCTTTCCCAAGCAGGCCACTAGGATTTTTTTCCCCCCAGACAAATAGACCACAGGATATATTTCAGTCAAGCAGCAAGCACACAACAAACACACATGCGACACATATATTTAAGATAGTAGATTATAATGTATTTCTTGAATACTGTGATAGTCTACTAGACTGTATCGTAACACATGTGCACAAGGGAGCAGAATTAATTTTGTGCAGCACCAGAATGTATCATTCAACACACATGGCTGAGTGAAGGCAGCTTCCCTCATGTTCACCTTACCCCTTGTCTACCACATCTGCTACAACGCAGTTACAATTATTTATTGCATCATCTGAGTAGTTTAAGGCCTCTCTGGTTTTGGGAAATGAAGGTGGATAAGAGAAATTATTTCAATTTGGAAAGCAATACACAATTCAAGCGATGCTCCTCAGTCTCATATTTCTCTGCTCTTCCTCCCCTAAACCCTGCCCAAGTTACTTAAAATATTAATGCCATCTAGGTCCAGAAGGCTTTTGGCCTGACAACTCTGAACTAAGTGGATGAAGACAAGGAATTTCAAATCCACTGAACCACATACACAGAACTGTTCTGCCTCTAGCCTACACTTAATGTAAGATTCTAGCAACTAACACTATAGTACTGCTCTAAGCAGAAACCACATGCAGAATACAATTACAACATGATGTATCAAGTATGCTTATTTGTAGAGCATGTAAAAATTCAATGGTCCAACATTTTTCAGTTGTCCCCACTAGATTGCATTGCACATGTTTGGTTCTGTGTTTTTCCTACAGATCTGCTCCAGGGATTATTGTAGGGACGTTCCATGGCCTGTGTCACACAGGAGCTCAGACTAGATGATCCCATGGAGTAATCTAGGAATAAGAATGTAACACTGCAAAAAGAGCTTCAACTGGATAGTCCTGCTTTGAGCAGGGGGTTGGATTATATGACCTCCTGAGGTCCCTTCCAACTCTAATATTCTATGATACAGAAGGAGCTTTAACCTGTTCCTATCCACCACAAAAATATTTACTATGCTGATTCAGTTATGAATTCAGACAGCCTCAGAGAGGACAGAATGTTATAGAGCGCTAACATCCTTATAAGTAATCATACATTGGTAAACAGGCACTAAAAACTCCCAAAGACACAGAAAACTATCTAGAAAAGACAGAACAGCTTATTAGAACTGAGAACACACAAATCATTCTTTCAAGAGAAAGTATTCTGCCAAATAATCTTTTCTTCTACATCTTAATTATTGCTTCCCCTTTATGGTTTGGCACTACATTATTTTTCCACTGTTTCACTGGATATGCCCGATCTGTGACTGGTGCTGTGAATGCCAGTATTTATTTCCTGTTCTTCAGTTCTGTATATTTTAAAAGGAGCATTTTCCCTTGAAAGCAGACACTAAATTGGCAAGGAAAAGTAATAGACTATTTGAGTGTTTCCAAAACTAACAGGGATTATTTCTTTTCTTTCCTTTCCCCATAAAGGAGGCACACTACACACCATGGCTATTTGTTTTCCTAAGTAAATATGAATCAATATGAATTACAACCCTAACCCTCAAAAAAAAAAATCCTTTCCTATAAAACCTCTTTCCATCATGGTGAAACACTACAAATTAAAAAAAAAAAAAATTAGACTGAGCCCAAATCTACTGAACAACATTTTTCAGGTTCCTAAACTGTTTCCAAATGTATTCCTAGAAGCTTCAGTACCATAGAATCTATGGGAAAATTCTCATTCGAGTCACTGAATGAGACTCAATGAATGAAACACAATGGAAAGTTTTAGGAGAAGTTGCTGAATTTTCAGTTTTACATTTCAGAAATAAATGCAGGTAAAATGCAAGTTTCCTTAGGATTTGTGAAGTATGTGTTTCAACATATGGAAGTGCTCACGGCCAAGCCAAAACCAAGGAATGCTTTCCCACAGGTTATGTCTACAGTACAGTTTCACCACCATACATAAAACCATGTTATGTGTTTTGAAGAGGTATAACAAGATGATTCTTCGGAACATACCCCAAATTTAACTGACATTTTTATATCAAGACTGGGTAAGAAAAATCCTGCGGTAGACATGGACTCACCCAGCTGCTTGTTCATTTCCATCCCAGCAATTGGTTTACATTTTCAAACAAAAAAAAAGAGCACCTAGAAATGTCAAGTCTAATTCTCAATTCCCCTGCACCTTATACGGTCATTTACGCCAGTGCACAATGAGCGCAAAATGCTGCCATTCTGATTTGGTAGCATTTTCACACTCACTGGCACCAAAGTGAGTGACCACACACACCGCAAGCTAATGCAAATCTGGCCTTTATTCTGGCTTTATGATTGAGATTCTCTTTCATGTGGCCTAAAGGTCAGCTCAACTAACAAGTGGCACATGCAAACCTTCACAAAGCCTCTCCAGCTCATCAGTGATATTTACGAGGGAAAGAAATTCTGCAAGGAAACTACTCTCAGTTTCAAGGAGGCTTTTATATAAAGTTTGAGAAAAGTCATGTATAAAATTAGGAAAGAATTATTTTTCTGGAGAGAGAAATGTAATAGAATGCAAAGAAAAAACTTGAAGTTTAATATCAATAATTCATATGCCCCTGCTGGTAGTTTGCAGCCATCTGCATCCCAAAAGGTCAGTTCTTGCTGTGACTGTGTTGACAGCACACACTAGATTCCTACATCAGCTCCTTGAGTGTTTGTTTTTCTTTTTTCACCTCAGTTTTCTGTACTTCTAGCATGGAATTTCATCAGATGTGTACCCATGTCCAACATGCTCCCTACTTCCATGCTTTTATTTACCCAGTGAATACAGCTACTAAGCAAAGTTCAAGGACAGTCACTAATGCAAATATAGCTTCTAATGAAATTGATTTTTAGCTTCTAGATTCACCATTTACTTCATAAGCATTTCTCTGGACTGGTATTATAGCTACATTAGCAGCAGCAATTGATATGCAACATACCCATATACACTTTCTATTTACTTGCTCTGAGCACAGCAAGCCTGGCTTCCCTGTGGGTTAGTACAGTTAAACCAGATATTAGTGTGATAAGCATGTTTGGACTTTGCAGGATGCTGTATGTATTCACCCTACTTACAGTAGCTGTATCCCATGGTATAGTTATATTGAGTGTTTGCAATGTAACCCTCTGTAATTGTGTAACTCACCAAACAGGAAAGGAAGCGTTATCTAGACCCTCTTGATTGCATTCCTCACTCGCTCCAGAAGGGAAGACCTGAGAATGAACTCATCCCATCAGCTTGGATTCTGGGGTGAAGGGGATAAAGATCCCTGACAAAGAGAAACCAAGTCTCTTTAGGCTGTCTGGACTCTGAGGGGCATAGATTCCTAAACATAAGCAAGAGATCCCCATGCCGCTTAGCATGGGCCAGCCCTAAAGGACATAAAAAGCAACTTATTATAGACGCTTATGTTACCTTTTTAAATCTAAGACTGTAACTCATTTATGTTTCCTGTTTAAACTCATAAATAATTCATTTCTTTTCTTAGTTAATAAATCTTTAGTCAGTTTATTATAGAATTGGCTACAGGCACTGTCTTCCATTTGAGATCTGAGTACAAATAACCTGGGGTAAGTGACCTGAATATTGTAGTGATTTTTGGTGTAAAATGGCCATTAAGTGCGTAGCCCAGCTTGTCCAGCTGGCAAGATAGACTGAAATGCCCAAGGGGACTGTCTGTGACTCCATGGTAAGGTTGTTGTGGAGCTTTAGGAGTTCACACTTGTTACTGGGTTAGTGAAAGCTAATTATAGAACATACAACCCTTTTGGGGTTTCTGTCCTGAGGTTAGCACTCAGTCATGAGCCACTCCAGACGGTGTGATAGTAAGAGACACTCCAAACTATCGCCATTTTCTTTCATAATTCCTAATTAGAATTGAAATTTCAGCACTCTCCTTTTTTATCCTGAATTCCCCGAAATCTTCTCCAAGATGCTTCAGGGGTCAGTTTAAACTTTTGTAACAAAGCTTGTTTACAACATCCATAATTTTTCTATTCTTCTGTGTTCATAAGGGGGAAGCGTCCCAGGCTTTTGTCCGTGACAGTAATGGTGCCATGGGGATGTCAATCCGAGTGACACATGCTGGAGATTTCCTACTGCCAGTAATAAAACATCCTCAAAATTTGTAAATATTATAGATAACAATTTCCTAATTCTCAGAGTGTTGCATCCAATATGGGATGATTGCATATTCAACCTCATCTGGGCAGCTAAAGAGGCAGGGATGATGTAACTAAAAATGAGTGGTAGTTTAGGTACAAGTGATTGTGACTTGATCACATTTGTTATGTGCAATCAGAATTCAGTCCAAACTGGTGACAGATATATACATGTGGTGCTTTACAAGGCCAATTTCACAAAGCTGAAAACAATTATGAGCCAAATCAGTTGGGAGAAAGAATTTAAACGGAAAATCATGAATGGTAATTGGGACTGTTTAAGAACATTCACTAGATGCCCCAAAAGCCATACAATATTTCCACAACCAAAAAGAAGGCCATACTAGTTTAAAAAAACAAAACAAATTGGTTTAGTAAGGAAGTAAAGGCAGCTATAAAAATTACATTTTATACATAAACAGATTAAAGAAAGAAGTTGATGATAATGAATAGAAAACAGAAGTTAGGAAATGCAGAAAATTAATAATGGAAGCAAAAGGACAGAAGGAGAAATCTATAGCAAATGGAGTTAAGGACAAGCAACAGCAGCTTTTAAGTATATTAGGAAAAAAAAGAATCCTAACAATATTTTGGTCCAATACTAGATGGAAATGATAGAATTGTCAATAATAATGCAGAAAAGGAAAAAGTGTTCAATAAATATGTCTATTCTATATTTTGGGGGGAATCAAATGAGGTATTCATATTATGATGAGGATAATGAAACTTTTCATTCCAATAGTAACTCAGGAGGACATTAAACAGTAGCTACTAAAGTTAGAACATTTGTAAATCAGCAGGTCTGATAACTTGCATCCAAGAGCTTTAAAAGAGCTGGCCATGGAGCTCACCGGACCATTGAAGTTGATTTTCAATAACTCTTGGAACTCTGGGGAAGTTCCAGAAAATGGGAGGAAAGCTAATGTGCCAATATTTAAAAGGGGTAAATGGGACAATGCATGTAATTATAGGCATATCAGGTTGACATCAATCCCAGACAAAATAATAGAATGGCTGATACTAGACTCAATCAGTAGAGAATTTAAGGAGAGTAATATAAATAATGCCAATCAACATGGGTTTATGGAAAAATATTCTATCAAACAAATTTGGTTTTGGTTTTGACTGAGGTTACAGCTTGAGTTGACAAAAGTCAGAATCATTTAACACTTCTGAAAGGCATTTGACTTGATATGCCACAGAATCTTAATTAAAAAAACTAAAGTGATAAAAAATTAACGCTGTGCACATTAAATGGATTAAAACTAGCTATCTGATGGGTCTCACAATACGGGTGAGGTAATACCTTTTATTGGATCAATTTATGTTGGAGAGACACACACAACTTTCGAGCCGCAACATAACTGTAAATGACAAATCGTCACTGAGCAGGTATGTTGCTAGTGGGTTACTGCAATGGGGTTCTTGACCCTATGCAATTTAACATTTTTATCAATGACCTGGAAGAAAACAAAATCGTCACTGATAAAATGCCTACACTGGGAATAAAAGATTAATAATGGGGGCTCTTCGATCTAGCAGAGAAAGGCATAAAAAGATCCAATGTCTGAAGCTGAAACTAGACAAATTCAGACTGGAAATAAATTCAGATTGCAAATGTTTAGCAGTAAGGGTAATTAACTAGCAGAACAACTTACAAAGGGTTGTGGTGGATTCTTTACAACTGGCAACTTTTAAATCAAGATTGGATGTTTTCCTAATACTTATCCTCTAATTCAAACAGAAATTTATGCAGGGAAGTTCTATTGCTGGAGGTCAGAATAGATCATCACAGTGGCTTTATAATCAATGAATCCTTATTTTTAAAAGGGCTACACCATTCCCTGCCATGTCCAAGTGTCAACACATCTCCTCCTCTGTCTCCAACTCCATCCAATCTTCTATTTTTACTACTGTCTCCTCCTCTCAGTCAATTTTGGACCTTTTCAGACCACCCCTTATGTTTCAAATATCCTCTAGCTTCCTGTGTGCCAAGCAACCTCCTCTCCTCCTTCAGATTGGTCTTTAAACTCGACTAATTTCATTTAGCCTTCCAATGCTTTTTTGGTGCCCTAAACATCTTAATCTATCCTCCACACTTTTTTTTTGCCCCTGACAACTTCACACCAAGGGCTACAGGAAGCAATGTGAAGCAAGGATTATTTTATCCTCTTGAATGGGAACCCCAAGTGATAGGTGGGAGGGCCCAAAGAGGAGGACGAGGTTCTTTAAATGCCAGGCTAATGTTTTTAGCTCAGGGGAGTAAGTAAGAGAAAGCCAGGAATCCCAGATTAAGCCAGGCACTTGAATTGGGGAGTTGAGGGAGTAAAGAGGAGGAGAACTGTTTACGATTGAGTGAGTTGCACAGGACTGTGTAGTGCCTTGCTCCAGTTGGGCACTTCAAGGGTCTTAACTTCCTGCTGTTGACCTACCCCTGGAAGGAAGGAGAGAAAGGAAGAATAGTTCTGACTTGATCCCGATCTCTGGGAGGCACGATACACTGCACATTGCTCCCTTGCAGCAGCTCCCAAGTCACACATACGGAGCAGAAGAGAAACATTCCAATTATCAGTTTCTACCACAAATCCTAGTTTACACATTCCTGGGAGATTGTTTCTTTTTGCTCTTCTGCAGACTATACAGCCTATTTCCTACTGTAGCTCATACTAACACAAAACTAAGCAAAAAAATCACAAGTTAAAAATACTGGCTGAGGTGTCATTGGCAAAACCACTGGGACAAGAAAACTAAGAAGGGACATTTAGCCAAGTGCCAGTGACAGACTTATTACTCTGCCAACTGTAAATCCTCACTATATAATAAAAGAAGAGCAGGTTATTGCACTGCATTACTTCTCTGTGGACATGAACAACATTTAGAGGGAATATTTCACAATCTTTAAAGAAAAAGCATGTGCAAGAGATTCACTGAGTTGAATGTTAGTCCCAGACGAAACTGGCTTTAGTTAAAAAAATACATTTTACTATACCTAGTGTCACACAAAAGGGAACTTACAGAGGAACAGTAAAGTCCAAAACCAAAGTCAATTCAGAGCTAGAAATCCAATCTGGCCTTCATGCATTAACTGGTGGGGCGGAGATAAGCACAGAATTCAGTAAATAGTGTGCACAATTTGGAGGAAGCAGAGAGAGGGGGCAAGAACTGATTCAAGTGGGAGGGAAGCACTGTGGATTGGTGAAAGAGAAAACGTGACACTAAGTTACGTAGTTGTGTAGTGGGGGATATGGCCTTAGAGATAGTGGTAGCAAAAGTACCTCCCACCTGACCTAATAAGAGTCAAAGAGCTTTCCAGGCCCTGAGCACAGCATACACCATGACATACTTACTGAATTAGTGTCATACACTAGAGCAAAAAGACAGGTCTTGCCACCATCTCTAGTCTACATTAAAATTAAAAGGTTTAATAGATGTGAAGTGTTCATACTATGTTCCTGAAACCCCATTAAAGAGGTAAAGTGGAACAGGGCAATAAGCAACTTGGGTGTGGCAGGTTTACTAGGGAAATCGTCAATCTCAATTAAGAGCTTCTCACGTCACTAAAAGCAGTAAAATACTCTTCCTCTTTAACAGACTTCTAGCCCCTGAACAGAAACCCTCCAGAGTGGTTCTCAACCCTTCCCGACTACTGTACACCTTCCAGGACTGATGTGACTTGCATACCCCAACTTTCACCTCACTTAAGAACTACTTGTTTACCAAATGAGACATACGACAAAAGTGTCTCAGCACACTAGGACTGAAAAACTGCTTTCTTTCTCATTTTGTTTGTATGAAATTTTAGTGTGTATGTCTTTGCTAGCGCTTTTTATGTAACCTGTTTTTATATACCCCCTGGAAGACCTCTGTGTACTGGTACTCCTGGTTGAGAACCACTGGCTGGAGAGGATCACTGGGACAGTAAGCACTCAGCACCCAGTTCACAAAACCTTCAGGTCAAAAGAAGAATGAAAAGGTGTGTGACCCATGGAGACTAGCAAAGCTAATACTTCAAAGATGAGCCCTTTCCAATTCCCCACTTGTGTGGGGAGGGGGCAAGAGTGAGAATTAGAGAAGCATTTACAAAGCTTTTCAGAAAGGGTCACATAACCTCCTGCCTCTCAACTACTGAAACCTACAGAATGCCAAAATTTAAAAAAGTGGTAGTTGTCAAAAGAACAGATGTTTCCCAGTTTTTTCCACAAGAGCTTTATGTGATGCACCCTGCTACTACATGGCTATAAACCATTGCATTGCAGTGCTACCAGTATTTATTAACATTTGCCACGCTTGAGAAATAAGAGAAAACGCTTACTGTGACAGATATTTTAATTAAAACATGCAATTTGCAACAACAGTCCAAAACTTCTATATTGATTTCAAGATGCACCTTTTCTTCTTGTCCTCTGTTCACAAGTGTCTTAGGTTTCTGAAGATACATGCAATGAGAGCATTAGCAACCTACTCCAAAATTGACATCACTCATTTTAAGCAGCAAAACACACTACACAACTCCGCTCTACTCTGCCATATGTTCATTTACCTTCATTGCTGGAATGCTGGCTTTATCATCAACTATGCTAATCTTTCTCCAAAAGAAAACACACAATACACGCACCTCTCATATCAAAATCTGAACATACTGTTGCCCCTTCTTGATCTTAGCAGCTAGCCAAATTTCAGTGCCCTGAAGATGTTCCAGATGGAAGTACAAAAGTATGGAGAGTTGGATATTTTCTCTGATGCAATCTTCTTTATTTATAAGGAATGTAAAAACTCTTGTTTCTCCAAATGCAGGAGGGACCAAGAATAAAAAGGGGCAATTTCATCACTTACAGCCCCAACCCTCTTTAGCCAAAAGCAGACCCGAAAGCTCTCTCTCTAGCTTTTTCCAGCATCTCACTGCACTTACAAGCTATTGCTTGGCTTTCTTCTTGGGTCACTCACTATTTCTGTTCCTTCCCCTCCCACACCCCCCCCATGCATCACTACACAGTCAAACCTCTCTGCCCAATAAGTCGGTCCAAAAACTCCTAAACCAGTTCATATTCCCCTTTGTTTTAGGTGAGCAGCTGAAATTTAATTTATCCTGACAGTTACATTAATTGAAAGGCGTGTTAACACACAATCTCAACAAGGTTTTAATTCAACCCATAACAAGGTTTCAAGTAGCTCATAGCAATAGAAAAGAATACCCTTTGGAATAAAAAAATTAAAGTAAAAATTTACTGTCATGCCATTCACTAATGCTAGAAGCTCTCCCCATTCTAAAGCTGCCACTTGTCAAGATAATGTTGATTTCATTTTCATAATATTAATCCTGAATTTCTACCATTTATTACTCTTGTCGCAAGTATAATTAGAACTAAGTGCTCTCATGGAGCTGTTTAAGTGAACAAGCCTCTTGGCCATTTCCGTATAACAAACAATTGATTTTGGTAAGTTAAAAATTACATTTTTACCCTACCACATTGGGGAGCTGAAAGTCAAAGAGCTAGTCGCTGCTTAATGTTTTGTCAATCCTTATCCTGAGAGGCTGACCTAAGTCAATGCAGAGCCAAAAGTCTGATGCATCTCCAAATTGCTACTGTAAGAGAAGAAGAAACACCCCACAAATTATAAGACTAAAGAAACACTCAGAGTTGCAGCCACAAAGAGAGTTATAGGAGGGTAAAAAGAGTGCTGCTGATCAAGGCTAGATGGGGCAATCTTAATATCATCAAAATTAAGGGGACAACATTTGTGGTGTGATGTTGGGAAGTAACAACATTTTCTTCAAGCATTTCAATGTAAAACTGTGTTGACTTTACAACATCAGAACTGACATGAATAACTGATTATATCAAAGACAGGAAAGGCCCTCTACTAGTATACTCAATTTATATTATGGAGTATGGCAAACTGCCCGCTTCCCTGGTGGTCAGGGCGCTCCCAGCTACCCCATCTCCCCTGGCTGTAGCAGAGCTCTGTCTCCTGACCTGGGAGGGAAACTTCTCAGCAAGCTGCTCCACGCCTTCTGGCAACTTCTCCTGCCTTTGTTCCCCCCCTTTAGGGAAGGCAGGGTTTAAATATCCTTGGCCCCGCCCTTCATAGGGCTCAGGTGTCTTAAATTGCCCTGTTGTGCTTTCCCCTCTGCCTGCAGGGCAGAAGGTTTTTAACCCTTTCAGGTGCTCATACCTCCCTAGCACATCCTTTTAAAGCCCTCAGGCTTGACTTTATCACAGGAGTTAAAATGCTGATTTCAAGTAGGGTTTATCAACATGCAGAAAAAGGCAGGAACAATTGCACACTTAACTCGTATACCCAATTTACATGATTGTCCATACAATCAGTGTAACTGCAAACAAATTAAGCATATCATTACACCCAGTTTCCACTTACAATTGTACATATGTAGTTTGAAAATTAACTCCCTCATGTTTCCTATATGAGAAATCAAAAGCAGGAGTTATCATGACTTTCCAATTGAAGCAGACAATTAAGTCCCTGATAGAAAACAAAAACTGCTGCATTAGTTTATTACAATATCAAAGAACTCTGCCATTAGCCTAGCTCTTGGGAATTTTTGGTTATATTGCAAACAACAGGATGGGGTATTTGGGAATTGTTAATCTAAATGCACGAGAGAACTATAGATTATAGAGTTAGTAATTTTCAAATTTCCACAAACTCCCAACTGAACTGTGAAAATTCTTGAGGTTTGGACAGATTATCCAGTTTTAATATTTCAATATTTGCTCCTAAAATATCGGGATTATACCCTTTTCTTCTAAAAATGTGTGATTAACTGCTCTGATTGAAGAGTGAAATCCTCTCTCTCTTTGGGCATAAAATGCATGTAGACATGCAGAAAATGCAAGCTTCACAACTCTACTCCATCAGTGCACAACAGTGTGGCCTGTTACAACAAACAGCAGCTTAAACTTGGAGTGATCATGTCTATGAAGAAGAAAAGATTCAATCTATCACTTCAATGATGAGACTGCCAACAAGGCTCACATTAATGACAGTTTTGGTGGTGATTTTTGTGATATGGATGTTTGTTCACTAGTTGCCAGACTAGCTCAGCAACTCATTTTACAAATGTCACTTAGGAGTCATAAATACTTTTGGTCATTATTGAATTAAGATAGATTTTAACCATTAGCCTGGAGGTGAAAAAATTCACACCACTATCAATCCTCAGGGACATCCAGTACTCTAGTTTGATGTGTTTTCTTCCTAATACCAAAAGCTTGTCTTCATTTAAAGGGCCAGTCAAGTCATTTGGATTTAGATCCCAGTCTAATTTACTAGCATAGAGCCTACTAAAATCTGTACACAGCCAACACTCCATGATCACCTGTGCGTGTGCAATCAGCGACCAGAGAGCAAACCTTGAACAGTTTGATTACAAAAGTGACCTACTCTAAGAATACTTACAATTATTTCAAGCTAGAGTAATTGTCACAAACTAACACTTAAGAACTCAGAAAGAGAACACTACCACCATCTACTAGATTATCTAAATATCAACATACTGTACATAAAACAAGTCAGTGTTGTTTCATTTCTAACCCTCCACTACACTTATTACACCCTATGTTCCATTAATATTCCTGTGAAATGTCAAATATTTAGCACTCAAGCAGCTAAGATCTACACATTTATTTGAATTAAGAGCATTATTATGCAGTACTGTTTTTAATCTACATTTCTGTAGAAAATCAATTGTCTGTCTATGCCTGTTCTCCTAAAAGCAGGATTTAATTCTCACTGTGCAGGTTATAAAGCAGCAGAAAAAAAGTTGTTAAAATAAAACCACTACAGCTAGCTCTTTTGCTCTCTGTGTATTTTAGAAATCAATATAAGTAAAATATGGCTCTATTTAAATGTTCTGACTTTAGTAGCATCTTGTCTGTAAAAATCCAACATATCTGAGATCCTTTTATTTTAATAAAGTTTCATGACTCACTTGCTACGAAAGCTCTGAGATTTAATTCAACATTCAAAGCAGAATCCCAACTCCTTCTGATAAAACAATTATTTAAATACATAGAAGATGAAAGCAGTGTCCCTCTACTTACACATACACCCCATAGAACCAGGGTAGAAAGAATAAAACCTGCTCACCCAGTGCAAAACACAAACCAGGAGATAAACACAAGACCTCACTCCTCCCTTCTCCAAATGCCTGAGAGAGAAGATGGCCTCTTGTAGAACACTCTGACAGCTAACAGACCTGGCCTCTCAAGGACCAGGGATGGGAGTCAATTCCAAATGTGAGGGCTCCTGAGAGAAAAACTTTTCCCATTTACAAGGGAGCACCAACTTTAGTGTCTCCACTGACCTGAACTGCAGCCCCTCAGCATGAGGAAAAAGTATCTCAGGTAACCTAGACCCAAGCTATTAAAGATAATGTACTACATGACCTGTACAGAGAAATTTTGGCAGACCAGTAAAATGCCTGGATCACTACCAATAACTGGACTATCTATTACCATGCTTATTGCCAAAAACAGCT
Source organism: Mesoclemmys tuberculata (assembly GCA_007922155.1). Taxonomy (NCBI): domain Eukaryota; kingdom Metazoa; phylum Chordata; order Testudines; family Chelidae; genus Mesoclemmys; species Mesoclemmys tuberculata. The sequence continues at coordinate 21,941,882 of ML675637.1, forward strand.
ATATCAGTAGGTCTTAGCAGGCCTCTGCAACAGCCTTAGCATATCTAAGAAGCCAGGAGGCGAGGAGGTTGAGGGGGGAGCCTGACCCTCTGTCCTTACTAATAAGATCTCTGTTGAAATTGCTGAGGTATGTGTTTTGGAAAAACAGGAAGCTTATCTATATCTGCCCTTTGGGATAGGTTTGTCAGGGCTCTCAAGACATGCGGACTCTGCAAAAACACAGCCATCTAATTAATGGTTTGGGGAAACCTCTTGTTTCAACTTTGAAGCTGTTTGCTTAACAAGTTTTTTTATTGACATGTTATTGTTACACAAACCCAATAAATAAGGAGAAAAAGTATGGCAGGGGGTGCAGCAGACTCTTGCTGAATACAGTTTAGGGTCCCCAGTGGCAGCTGAAAAACAGGCCAATTGGAAGGCTGCTGCTGTACCACTCAAGAGCCATACCACATTTTGATAATTAGTAAAGCACTCCCAACCCTTAATAATCTGTTGAGGACATATGTAAATACTTGAGACTAAGATATAAAGTATAGCTTTAAGTGAGAGCACTGGTGTTTTACTGTTTGTGCCAGCCATCCATCTGTCAGACAGCCATGTCTCCAATGATTTATTTCCTGACACCACCTCACACAGAGTAAAGTTACCAAGAGCTTGGGTTGAAAGAACCCCGGGTAGCAAACTTTCTCATAAACAAACTAGGGAAATACAACCTAGATGAAGCTACTAGAAGGTGAGTGCGTAACTGGTTGGAAAACCATTCATTCCCAGAGAGTAATCATCAGTGGTTCACAGTCAAGCTAGAAAGGCATATTAAATGGGGTCCCACAGGGATCAATTCTGGGTCCAGTTCAATATCTTCACCAGTGATTTAGATAATGGCATAGAGAGTACACTTATAAAGTCTGTGGACAATACCAAGCTGGTTACAAGTACTTTGGAGGATAGGATTAAAATTCAAAATTATCTGGATAAACTGGAGAAATGGTCTGAAGTAAATAGGATGAAATTCAATAAGGACAAATGCAAAGTACTCCACTCCAAGGAAAAATCAGTTGCACACATACAAAATGGGAAATGACTGCCTGCCTATGAAGGAGAGCTGCAGAAAGGGATGTAGCGGTCATAGTGGATCACAAGCTAAATATGAATCAACAGTGTAACACAGTTGCAAAAAGAAAAAAGGAAACATCATTCTGAGATTATTAGCAGGAGTGTTGTAAGCAAGACAAAAGTAGTAATTCTTCCACTCTACTCCACATTCATTAGGCCTCAACTGGACTATTGTGTCCAGTTCCAAGAGCCACATTTCAGGAAAGATGTGGACAAATTGGAGGAAGTCCAAAGAAGAGCAACAAAAATGATTAAAGGCCTAGAAAACTGGCAAGAACAGAGCTGGTATTGCAAAAACACACATTTCTAAAGAAGTGCTAGGCACAAAATACTTAGTAAGCACATTCCAGAAAGCTGGTACCAGAACATCCCAATACCAGGAATGGTACAAGCTCACCCCCAAAGATAACGAGGACACACTGACCCCTCTCTAAGGCCAATATGAAAATGTGATGGATACAGATGTCTTAAAAACATGAAGGATAGAGATATTTTAACAATATGGTAGATAGAGATGTTGAGACAAAATAATAGAGATGTTTTGATCGGACCTTCCTGTGCAAGGCAAAGGGTAGCATCTTACGACATCAGAGGGTGGCAGCTACACATGTCAGAAGAGCAATATGCAACTTGTGGTCTCAGAGGAAGCATCTTTGTCTGGCAGAGTGAAGAACGGAAAGTCCTGCCATTTTCTGAGCGGATCCATTGTCATGGGCATACATGTAAGTGTATTAAGTATACGTCTAGCACATATAAGGCGATTTTTACCATGTTTCGTCAGCAATAAACCTGGCCTGGTGCCTTCGTTACTGAAACAGATCTCTGATCTTATTAGGTAATCCAACTCTGGTTTACTGTATTAGCTATCTGCACAGGGCTGGGACAGCATAAACACTGGGAGAACACACGCAGCCAACAACTGGCAACAACAACAAACAGACTAATTTCTAAAATAAATTGTCTAATATTTTAACTGTTCACTGTATATCCCTAAACCCCTGTATTCTAGTAGGAAAAGCAACTAGACACACATGAATGGCAGGTGTGTACAATGCATACCTGATCAAATGAATTAGATTCACAGTGTCACCATCTATATGCTACAAAACAAAACATCACTGATCCCGAAATAAAAAAAAGCTCACTTGACACAAGTGACAAAGTTCAATGTAGATGCACCAATAAAAGTTCTCCGGCCTGTGTTATATAGGAGGTCAGACTAGATGATCACAATGTTTCCTTCTGGCCTTGAAATTTATGAATCTATTAATATTTATGGTTCAGAAAACTTAACTGCTCAAGTTGACAATTCCAGATTTGCTCGTCTTCTTCAGTTAAAGAAATTGTATATAATATAAACAACAATTCTGCAGTTAAGTTCACACAGGGCCAGCCTTGCTCACATTGAGTTGCAACATACCCCATGAAAAGCTCCACTGAAAATAATGGGGCCTCTTAGAGAAGAAAAAGGTGCCACGCAGCGTAAGTAAAGATAGTAGATTCTGGCCCACAATGTTTAGTGACATTCACTGAGACTACAATAGACATCATTACATGATGAAACAGAGTTGGATTTGGAGCCATTCTTATTTGAGTACATGCTATAAGTCAATGAGAATGGATTTCAGGATCCTTGATCAGATCAGTCTCATTCCTGAACTCTGACAAGAGAGATTTGCAGGCAGGGGAGGAAGATAAATTAGAAGTTTCATAAAAGAACAGCAGTCAGTGAGGATCCAAAGAGAGGGATATGGGCATCATACGCCTCAGTTCAGAAAATAAAACACACATGGAACGGTCTACTCTCTCATTCAAGATGCACAGGGGTCTTTCAACTGGGTCAAGCAGAGCTTTATTCCATGCCAGATTTAGTTTGGGTTCTAATCTTAGAGCCTGAATGTCAGCCTCACTATAGCTTTGCCAAACCAAGATTTCAGCAGGTGACTCGGATAGATTCAAAAATGCCACCTGCTTTATTCCTCAGTCTGAAAATCAAAATATGTGTTTCCTCTACCAGCTCTCCAGCAATTAACTGACATACTCTGTTCCAAGTGCTGTGTTGTCAAAAGAGAGGATGGCAGGGCACAAACATTTTGGTATGACAAGATGTTTACATAACTGGGTTTTTTATTTAGTGGCAACAATATGCTTAATTCCAGCTCTGTTTAAAAATACAAGGGGGGAGCCAGAGTTAAAGAGAAAAAAGGCAAACCAAAAATATTTTCAAACTTTTTGAAGGTTGGCCAGATAGCATTAAATATTAAAAATGGACTTGCCCTTTCAGAGACTCCTTGGGGAATCACCACTTTGTCATTTTTCATATTTTGATGGACTCTGCATCTTTAATCATACATGCTGAAACTAACTTCTGCCTTCATTAGATACCTAAAAACTATCTTCCAAAGGGACATTCAAATGCATTTAAAAAAAAAACTTTTATAATAAGTATTAAATGTTGTGATCAGGGAAGGTGCCCAATTGATAATACTAGAAATTAAAAAGTCTTCTAGTTCAATCACAGACCTGGCATAGCATGGGCAATAGTAATGCAAGCTTTTTACATCGTGCTCTGCTAATACACAGCAACTCTGACTTGGAAAGAGCCTTTACTGCAAAACGGTTCCAGTTCCACAGTCCAATCTGGCCTTTTCTTCCCTGCTAAGCCTAACCACAAGTGGGTGTAGTGAAAATGAAGTATATATAAAAAAACCCTCCAAATCTTAGACTACAAGTACAGTCCTCCCTTTATATTACAATATGCTTGTTCAAATATAAAATGTCACAAAAATAGAAGTTTACTATGTATAGAATACCTTTAATCTGCCTACCCATTCTAGATTAATATACTTTCATTCCACAACAACTTGGTGCTGTCGCACTGTATTTCTAATGTTAGAAGCTACACAAAATGTTCTATTAAAGAGAGAATATCAAGGCAGGCAGGCACAGAATTAAACATACCAGCTATGTGTTTTGGTTTACAAAAGCATGCAAGTCGTGCTGCCCCTCTGCACCTACTTGTGAGTAAACGAGGCAGGAAATGTACAAGAATTTTGCTGCAGGGGTTGTAGGAAGACAGGATTCTTTTATTTTTCATATCTTGCTTGCTCATAAGAACTGAGTGCACAGGCACAAGCAGCAAATTGCCAAGAGCTACCTGCATAATCATGAACTCATCACCACCTGTTTGTCATTAATGATAACCCGGTTGCCCAGCAGAGACAGGTGAAGTTTGTCTAACATGCAGCCCTCTTTAGAAGAGCTGATAAGAATTTTCAGGATCAGGAGAACAGTGAAGGTGTTTTGTTCATTTTTTAAGCAGCATTTGTACAGTAGGTTAAGATTTGGACCAGAAACAATCACCACATCCCCATAAATTAAACGAAGCTCACTTTGATACTGTACTATTTAAGTTTTGTCTCTAATTTGCGGTCTTTGCCCCACATATGTGCCTTTGCAGAATTACAACTGCCAGCATCTGACAAGAACCTGGATAATAAATCTCATTTCAAATGGCATTTGAGTTGCAAAAAGGGGCTTACATCATTTATATCTTAGGCCATGCATTTATCATCAGATTTTTTTCATCACAGTAGTTATTAGGGTTCAGTGAAAAATCTCCCCATAAACACACATTGGAAAGCTTGGCAAAGATCAAAATGATGGCATACATATAGAAGCATGTTGCTAGGACACCATTATCAGATACTACTGTGGAGGACAGATTCCACATCAAAATATCCCAATCGCTTTTTAAAAGAACGGGGGAAAGGATTCCAAGTTCCAATGGTGAATACAAGTGGTTATTTGATTTTGGCTACCCTGTCTCAGGAAGCAGCGATTAGGTGCTACAATGGCTAGCAAGATCAGGAAGCTGCAGACAGCAAAAAGGAGTTGTCCTTCCTCCCACACAAGTTTGTTTGTTTTTTAATGTGACTTCCGAAACATTTGAGTTGGAATTTAAGAGAAGTATAATTCACCAAAAAAATCTTCTTCGATATAAAGAACTCACAGATAAGGTCGGGATTAGAAAGGTCAGAAAGAAAAAGGGATTCAAAAAAGTGAAAAGTTATGCTTCACTCCCCAAAAATGCCCAGATAAGGCAGGCATTTAGTTTGTGTTTGTTTTCAAAGACAACTCTCTCATTCTCTCTCTGGTTCACAGGGCTGAGGTGATGGTAGCACCATCACATGGCAGTAGCAGTTTTTAATCTTTTTTTATTTGGATAGCTTCATTGGTATATTTTACTTACTAATTAGTTTTTCATATAAAAAGTGAAAGCTAAAACAGAAGCATATAAGTACTGCTGAATGACAAGCATATAAGCCTGTATTCATATAGCATCTTCCACCCCAAAGCGCTTCTGCATTTTACTAACTGTACAAGTTATACAATGTATATATAAACGTTACTTATCTATCACTGAAGTACAGTCACTTCCAAGATGAAACAGGGGAAGTACTTAGCGCACATTGATACCACACAACAGTTTAGGGCAGGAAATGAAGAATAATGTATCCAGCTGAAACAATGGATGATTTCTGTTTTGTGCATTCAGAACAGAGTTTGGGCAGGACACATGAATTAACGGGCAGGACACGTTAATTAATTACCAGATTCTTAGTGGGCAAAGGAGTCATTAATAAGAACAGAGAGGTCAGGACAACATTTCTTTGTGTCTCATGTGAACTGGGGCCTCCAGTATCTCAGATTTAGCTGAAAATGTACCAGGTCCAGACAATAAAACGGGGCCATCCTCCCCCTCTCCAATGCCCCCTGGACTCAGAACTGTGTAAAGGAGACATCCTCTCTAGGGACAGCAGGACCCATGCAGTGCCTCCCCTCCCACCAGCCAACTGGTCTTTGGGGGGGGGGGAAAAACTGCAGAGAGGAGCCAACCAGAAACTAAAGTAGGCAAAGCAGATACAAAAGGAGTTTAAGCAAGGACCGAAAATATTTTCTACTGTGCTGACTGGACTTGGTCTTACCTGAGCTAATTGGATGTTTGCTCCAACCTCCTCCCACCCAGTCTCTTCACCTCAACCTCACTCCATACCTATTCCCCGTCTTCTCACTAGCTCTGTCCCAGGCACCCTTCCTATTTAGCTAATACCCTAACACCCTCTCCCCTTCAAAAAATACTATGGAACTAACATGATTGCTGCCATCCTTTTGATGATTCTCCTTGTACCTTATATCCCTTTACACTACCATTTGTCAATCTTGTCTATTTAAACTATACATCATTCAGGTCAGGGACTGTACTGTTTTTATAGTTGGGGCCCCAATCTTGGTTCGTCCCTGTAACTAACATGTTCAATTATAAGTCAACATTCCCAGAGATTTGACGTGTCAGTGGCCTTTTGGGGAGGGAGCGGGAATGACATCACAATTATGGAACAGTCTGACATCACAATTGTATTACCATAGCAACAAGAAAACCAAAAATAAAAAACCCTATCAGGTTCCATTTAGTCTCTCTCTTCAGGTCCAATCCAGAATTGCTTCCTACAATCCATTTTCCAAGATTACAATAATAATTCACTGAAAATGTTAGTTTTTTAATTTGTCCATAACACAGACACACAAGGATGGTATGTTTCCAAGATTTCAGAAATTCTATAGCTCAGAGCCACTTCTGACAGTAGATCAAGTACATGTTCTTTTCCTTCCCACATTTATAGATTTATATTTAACCAGAAAAGTTTAGCTGTGGCAACCAAGCCACAAAGGATTGTAAGGGCTTGACAAAAAGCTTTGCCTTTTAGCGGAAGGCTTAGTACAGCATCAGCTTAGTGGTCAATAGATATTCAATCAGGGGACAACATCCTGCCTGGCAAGTAAATGTGCCTGAGGATTGAATAGATATTTTTCATCTCTAAAATACTATGATCCTAATAGTGTTCTGGTAAGAATGCATTACTCATATATTCTATACATTCCAAAGACAAACTAAACAGCCCCCACAGAACAAGTTCACACAACATAATGTCTGCATTTACTGCACTTTCTGCCCACACCATTAACCTGATCCAGAGAGCTCTGTATTAAGACACCACTACCTTGTCAGGAGAGCACAAGTTTTAAAGAAGCTCAATGCAGCTATTTCAAATGCATAGAATTAGGAACTATAACCAGCATTTATAATCCGTTGATATGTTCACTTCCACTGGAGTCATGCAACAAGTGCATGGGACAAAGACAAACCTGATTACTAGGAACAAACACCTAATGATGCATTTGAGGGCATGCTGCAAACCCTGGACTAAAACCAGAGCCTCCTTGTATCCTTCTCCCTCATTCCCCCCCAAAATATCCTCTGCCCCAGAGCATTACCCGGTCCTTCATCCTCCAGCTCTGGGCCAGAGACTTGGAGCCCTCAATCTTCTCACAGTGCCGCTTCTTCATGAAGGCCAGAGGCAAGTTCCAGTCAGTCAGGTCTGAATCATCCTCCTCCCCGAGCCCCAGGAGAGGCGACTGCAGCATCTCAGACTCCATCAGGGGAGAAGGGTGACAGGCCACAAGTGCTCAGCAATCCAGCCCAGCACGCCCTGGGGAGAGGAAGGGGCTGCGGGGTCCCTATCGCAGGAGGGACTCTGAGAGGCTGAAGGGGGGTGTCCCTGTCCCAGGTGCAGGGGGGGCAGCGGGGTCCTGCCCCAGGTGTCTCTGCAGGGGCGCTCAGAGCCAGCGAGTCTCCGCCCCGGGGGCGTCCGCAGACGGCAGCCCCGGCCGGGCTCTGAGGAAGGCGGCTTCTCCCGGGCCCTGGGGAGGGCTGAGGTGTCGCTAGGCTCTAGCCCCGCGGGCCCCGCATCCTCCCCGGCTGCGGCGGCGGGAGCCCGGCTCGGCCCATCGGGCCTCTCCCCCCGGCTCCTTCTCACACACACGGGCCCCTGGCGGCTCGGCGGGCTACGGCCCCCGCGGGGGGAATCGGCCTGCAGCGCCGGAGAATGAAACTCCCCCTCAGCAGCGTACCAAGGAGGCGGCCATATTGCTACAGCCCACAATGCACCGCGGCGACGGGCCGCCGCGTGGGACAAACCAGGCCGGCCGCGTTCGAGAGAGCGCAACGGAAGGGAGGGAAGGCGGGGGGAAGGGGCTTGGTTACCAGAGTAACCAGCGCATCCGCTCGGCCCCTGCGGGCCTCACGAGCGCGCCCCCAAACACCTCAGCATCCCCACAGCACCCCCCAAACACCCCACGGCCCCGGCCTCCCCAAAATACCACCCAGCACCCTCAGGACCCCCCAACTCAACACAGGACCCCGATGCGACCCTACAACACCCCTGGTGCCCCAGACACCCCAGGGCACCCCCAGACACCCCAAAATCCCCAGGGCCCCCAAAATACTCAACTCCCCACAGCACTCCCCCAATATCCCAACTCCCCAGGTACCCTGACCACATTTAACCCTCCCCCCACACCCTCCAGCATCCCCCAAAATACAAACCGTCCTGGTAAACCAAAATATCCTTTAATCTCCACTAACTCCCCATAGCACCCTCCAAATTACTCCAGACTCCTAGTAGCAGCCCCAAAACATCCCAAACTCCTCACTGCGCCATTAAACTGTCCAAAACTGCACACCCAATATCCCCCCTCTACAATAGTCTCCCAAACTCCCTTCAAATGCCCCCAAACACTACACAGAACCACATAACATTTCCACAGCACCCAAAACATCCTCCTAGCACCCCAAAGCTCTTAATCCCCCAAGTTTCCCCAGAATCTGCAAAACACTCCCCCAAAAAACCCTTCCAAAATGCCCACCCAGCAAAGCCCCAAAGAGAACTTTAGGCTTAGGCCTTTTTGTAGTAGGCCTAATAAAGAAGGCATAATTTTAGCAAGCTTTAAATAGAAAACATACAAAATATATACTACTGTATTTAATAAGTTAAGGAAATGGGCCTCTACCATAGGATGACTCCTTTGCCCAGAGCATGAAGATAAACTGAAAATATTTATTATTGATTTGATATTTGTATTTCAGTAGCACTTAGGAGGCTCAGACATGGACCAGGGCCCCACTGTGCTAGACACTGTACGGATACAGAAGAAAAAGATGGTCCCTGCCCCAACAAGTGTACAGCCTAGAAAGCAGGCATGGGAGATAAAGGTCAGAAAAGGTGAACAAGATTCAATAAAGCAAACAGAGAGAAATAAATATTTTTCAGATAGATTTTTTATTGACTTCACTCTGTTGTTTCTAATATCTTTAACATTTTACCCTTCTTCTCTACTAACGCTGTCTCTTTCTATTTGCAAGCATTGTTTTCATTCTTTCTTTGGGCTGGAGCTCAGCCTCACATAGCTGCTGCTTTACGTGTTTTTAATTTTTTACTTATACCACAAAATCTGTATCCTACCAAATCATCTTTGAGTACCAGGATCCTGGACTTAGTTCAGCACAACTCTGAGAACAACATTAACATGACCAGCAATGTCTGGATGAAGAACGTACACCTATAGTGTTTGGAGATCAGAAGGTAGTGATTGGGATGTTCTTGCTATGTCTAAGGGCCAGATCAGTGGTGTAACTCCATTAACATCACTAAAGTTATTCTGATTTACACCAGGAAGCCCTACGTATCTCAAAGATCATGATAAAAAATTAGGAATGGATCCAATTTTATGATGTTGCATCAGGACAACACATGGAGAACCCTGATTTTTTTTAACCTTTAGGTTATTCAGACATTTATACTGGGACTTTTTCACACTAAAACCAGAATTCTCTGGCTTAAAATCCACTTTACATAAATTCAAGGGGGGAAATGATCAATTTATGTGACACAAGTGATACCTTGGAAGCGTATAAATGGGATTGATCAAGGTGATCCTTATTTACATTCTGCACAGAGGCAGAGTGTTCCCCTCCCCCTGTGCCTGTCATATATCTGGATTTTCATGCTGAAACCACAAGGTCCCTGAAGTTTTAGAAAAGAGGAAATTTGTGTCCAATTAGTTTGGAATAAGCTATTAACAAAGCAGGAGGAAGGGAAGGTGCTATTCTATGCAGCTAGGACGCTGGGCAGGAGATGAGGTGGGTTTTATATTCACAACACTTTTAGGTTAAAACTCTGCCAGACATTAATTTTCTGCCTGAAGCTGTCAAATGGGCTGGGATTTGTTTATATTTTCCAGGCTTTTGTAATACCTTGTGGAGAATATTATGTAACTAAACAAATAAAAACTAGGGCTGTCAATTAATTGCAGTTAATGCATGCAATTAATGCAAAACAAATTAACTAGATTAATGCTAAATCAAACAAGTTTATTTACATTTACGGGAGATAATGCTCCCCACTTCTTATTTATGTAACCTGAAAGAGAGACCAGGTGTTTGCACAGCACTATTGTGGCCAGCATTGCAAGGTAGTTAAGTACCAGATTTGCTAAACATTTGTATGCCCCTTCATACTTCCATTTGTCGGCACTGAAGTTTTACATTGTTTTGTTTTTGAGTGCAGTCATGTAAAAAAAATTCTACATTTGTAAGTTGCATTTTCACAATAAAGAGATTACACCACCATACTTGTATGAGGTAAATTGAAAAATACTATTTTTTCATCTTTTTTACAGTGCAAATATTTGTAATAAAAAATAAATATAAAGTGAGCACCACGCACTTTGTGTTCTGTGTTGTAATTGAAATCAATATTTGAAAATGTAGAACACATCCAAAAATATTTATAATAAATTTAAAGTTGCATTCTATTATTGTTTAACAGTGCGATTAAAACTGCAATTAATTGTGACAGTTTTTTAATATCATTATTAAAAAATTGTTTGACAGCCCTAATTAAAACCCCAAAAAGCAAATTTATGATGCTACTTTTTGCTCCAGGGGAAAAAAATAAGACTTTGTGGTCCCTTTTTGTTCTCAGGAAGGAAGTGAGGGAATGAAAGGAAAAGCACAGACGGTCTGACAAACCCACCAATACATGTCTCAGGGCCTCTCAGTCACTTCTGCTAATTGTCTAACCATACTGTATTTTCAGCTTGAGCCTCTTTGGGAGGAGCTGTTCAATATAATGCCCTCTGTGTTCCTCTAATGATATGACTTCACAGAAAACACTAGCTCATCAATTACCACTGAAGCCTTAAAAATAGGCATGCTCAAACCCACACAGTTTACATTGCTATCACTCAAAACTCACCACAAAACTGATCCCAGAGTAGGCCTTTCCGACCAGCTTGCACCAAAATATTATCAATTACATTCCTAACAATCTTCAAATGAAGGGAATTTAAAAAATGAAACCTGTCTGTGATTTTTAAGTCCTGGACTCTGACTAGTTTTATACCAGCATAACTCTGTTGAGCCCCTTTCTCCATTGCCCTGCACCACTGCAATGTGAGTGAAAATCATTACTAATCTGATGTGACAGCATTTTACATCCACTCACATCCGCTTTGCACGGATGCAAATGACTGTGCAAAGTGCAGGGAAATGGAGAGGCTGGATCATTGACTTCAACGGATTCACTCCTAATTCTTAAACAAACTGTTCAAAACTCAGATGTTGCTCTGAATGGGGTTTTCCAGCCCCATTCTTGAGAGTGTTTACCTTTGACGGCAATCTAATCAAACTGCACACATATTTACATGTTAAATGCTTCTATATATAATTGGATTAATGAAACTACATTGCGTTTGCCGAAGATTCTAGCTACATTTTTAATGCATAAAATACAATTTTTAAAATCTACCATCATGCTGAAGGCTGGAATAAGAATGCTCCCTGGAAAGGCAATGTTCTTGGGATGGTTAAAAGGGCTTTTTGTGACTTTGATTTGTCAGTGGGGTGAGTTTATTTATTTGTATCTGATTATTTAATGCTGATCAGTGATCACAATTAAGCAATTATAAGTCTAATTAATTGTTAGGGCATGCACCTCTGTTATATAGGTGTTTTATCATCATTTAAATAATATAATAAATTAATTACCTCCTGTCTAATAAAATTATAAATGGTAGGGTAGCATCTCCATGCATAACAAGAACACCCAGGAAAATGAATACACCTCAGGCAAAAGTCTGGGTGAACAGATGGGTTTTACACCATGCCTTGAAGGTTGATCATTTTAGATTTTATCAGACTACTTGAGGGGGTTTATTCCAAAGTCAGTGACTCTCCATGGAGAGCTCTTTGTTGTCCATCCCCAGCCTTTCAAACCTAGGGACTGCTAGTGAGAATGCTTCAGTTCAACACAAGTGCTAGTCGGGCACAGGGAGTAAGGCAGCTTTTCTCATGTCTAGCATCTCAGCCCTGCAAAGTTGGTCAAATTAGGCTAATTTATTAGGGGTCACACACTTTATTGCTTCTGTAGGCCTGCTTCATTGCACACACCAGGAGCTCTTTACTATTTCAAGGAATTGCTGCAAACCTCCTCCCTCATGCAAGGACTCTCTGTGACCCACATTCCTCCCTCCTCTCTTTCCCAGGTTCCATCATTGTCCTCCACATGCCAGAGGCTCTGTGTGCCTCCCTTTCCCCCATGGCAGGGCCCCTCGTTCCCACCCCTGCCCATGCCAGGAGGCTCTGTGTGCCTCCCTTCTCCCCCGCCCCATTATTATTTCTCTTCTTTCCCCTTCCAGTTCTTCACTTTTCCCTAAAATCAGTAGGACTTTGCCCTCTGATGCCTTGGATAATCCTGAAATTTTGGAATTGATCCGCTGTAGCATTTGAAAGTCGTCACATTACAGACAGACAGACATGTCCAAACAGAAATTCCATCAGGTTGAGTGGAAGACCTCCCAAACTCAGCCAATTATTTGTCAAGTGCTCATGATGTTGTTGTTGAAATCAAAACCTGTTTATCACCTATGTGCTGATTGCTTGTCATCCTGCCTTGTGTTTCTCCCACATTAAATGACAGCTTGGAAGCAACCTTCCCTCTAGGGGCCCTCTACACTGGAGAATATAAACAATTTAACTACAGAGACAGCCTGTAGATTTTAAAGATCTCCCAATAAGGGACAGTTCAAAGGGATTCCTCTGTTACCTGTATCTATCACTTACTTTCAAACAATATTTTTGTATTGCCAGTCATCAAAAATAATACATTTTTTCCAGAGTTAAGACAGGAACATTTTGCCTTTGCAGCTTCATTCCTTCATGGACCTCTGTTTCTGGATCTTAATTTGTTATAATGTGGAAAAGTGCACATACACTTTCTGTGTCTCATCTTTCTGTGCCTCAACTTCTGCTTTTGTAAAATGGGGGATAGTAACATCTCCTTGCTTTATTGGGATGTTATGGTGGTAAATATATTAATAGCTGTGAGACAATCACCTATTATGATGATGTGGCTAATTGAAAAGCCTATAAATAAATAATACACAAGCATACATGCATGCACACATTGATTTTCCCATCTTGCTTTTAGTAGGGTTTAGCCTGCACTTATTCTCAACATACAACAGGAGAAATCAGTTCAAGCTAGTCCTTGATAATCTGATGGGTGTCTTTGTCTGTTGAATTTGTCCCAGGTTCCCTTTAGGGAATTCTGCAGTCTCACTCTGCTAGGTAATCAGGCTGTGCACTAGACAGCAATACAACCACAGCGTGCTGCATGTCAGCATCACTCCACAATGTTAGGGTACATTTTTAAAATATCTCATTTTAATAGAGCTCCAGTCTCTTAAACCCACATTAAGCAAATGGTGCAACCATGTGTTGGCTACATTCTTCCCCTGCAACTCTAATGTCTGTCTGCTCATTTATATACCACATCTGTGGAAACATTAATCCTACTTAAAGTAAATTCTCAAGAGTAATTACCTATACATATAATCCTACTTAAAGTAAATTCTCAAGAGTAATTACCTATACATATGTGGGATGTGTACAAACTGAAGATAAACATGCAGTTCTGTCCTCAGCAGTGTACAGGCTGTATTTCCATCAGCAATCCAAGGTATCACATGAAAGCCAATGGCAAATCAACTGTCAGCAAAGTGCTGGCGGACAATATGTAACCCAGGTTGCAGTGCTTTGAAAACAACCAACCTCAAAACCCAGCCAGACTGAGGGCCTGACTGCAGCGATCGGAGCCAGACGTAGTGAGGGCAAACTGTCAGCAAACTCCTTTCACACAGCTCTGCTAATGTACCTCAGTCCTGACCCGCAATACCTTTCATTATCCCAGACATATGTTCCCCACACAGCTTGGCCTGAACCACTCACATCTCCTGCTATTCCAGACTTTCAGCAGCATGCAGCCCTGTCACCTGTCAGTGTGTTTCAGTTCTCTTGCCGTGCCTGTCCTCAGGTTCTGAGGTAAACAATAAATGTTAAACTGAAACGTTAAAAAATCTTTTTGCTTTAGAATAACAGGCTGGTAGGGGAGCCCTGCACTCATGGAGTCAGTTACATGTGCACCATTTACATACTGGATGTGTACACTCCTGCTGCTATGAGTGAGGGCAGAGTTTCAAATGGCAACATTTTACACTCACTTGCTATGGGTTTAAATGGCTACACAAGGAACAGGGCAACAGAGAATTAGGGCATCTGGATTTGTAGTCTACAGGAGCAAAAACCAGCAGAGCCCACATAATGAACTGTAGAGACAGTATGTGTGCTGCAGATCCACAGGGATCCACAGGATGGGAAGCGAAGAAGAATCCCATATATAAATTACACTGCAAAAAGAATTTAGTGACGCAAAATTTAAATACCCAAACCGATGTTTGGATAGAACACCAGGCTAATGCTTTTTTTGGAGCGGGGCAAGGGGGAGGAGCAGTCATGGGCTCTTTGAATTGTCTTGATTAGCCAAGACTACCATTTTACACCTCATCCAAAAGGTGACACTCCCAGATCATAGTGCCCCCCTGACACCCACCTGGGGCATTAAACTTTGATGGAATAATGCCATCTACTGAATTACAAACATCTTGTTGATATTGTACCATCTTGGCTTTTCTTTGGGCTCTCATCCTAGTATTGACTTGGACCAATCCTACCTAATTTGTGAGATTTGGTAAGATGGCTGCCCAATGTGCTATGGACCTAAGCTCCTTCAGGCAAATGGGGAGGGACCACCCTCCTATCTGGGGTTTCCAGAAGAGGCAATTGTATGAAACCTTTCAATCAGGAATACAAAAGTGGTGAAAATCCTTTCTGAGAGCTTCGCCTCCAGCAATCAATACATTTTGAGTCACATTGGGACTCAAATTTCACATTTCCTCCAAAGGCAAGAATCTTTCTGCCTTCTTCCTGTCAGAACAATTGTTGACAAAGCATTCTAAGCAATCTTCCCTTTGTGAAGTCTCTCCACTCAATTAACAGCCTGCATCCCCTGAGTGTGTCCTTAGGCTCCGGTTTTGAAAGGGTACATGATTACAGATACACTTACAGATCTCCTTAGAGCAGCTGCAGGTTCAAATCCTAGCAGGAGAGACTCAGCGTGGCATTCTTATAAGGTAAATTGAGCTCCTCACAGATCATGGTTTACGGGTCTTTCAGATGAGACTTTTAAAACCAAGGTTCTGTTTGCTCTTTATGGACATTAAAAATCCCATGATCTTTTTATGAGTTAAGGGTTGGCCTTGTGTTCTTGGGCAAAACTATCGCCTTTCCCTTCTACTATAGGGTGCAGCGTGAGAGTTGGCTGCCACCCTCGGTCAAGAAGTGATTGCATTTTTGTATGTATATAATGCCAAACCCTAACACGGGTCCTCAGTTTTTACACTTTCCTCTCTCACTCAGGGCCAGCCCCTATCAATTTCAATTAAACCGTGGCTTGATTAGAGTCTGAGTAAAAACTGAGTAAAGATTTCAGGACTTGGTCCATAGTTTGTAGAGGGATGTACCAAGCAATTTAAATGTCCTGTTTCTGGGTTTCATGTGTATTCCCTTTCCCATGCCTGGTAATTATCAGGATATTTAATTGTCAAGTACAGTAGTTAATAAAAACACCCACTGTTCTTGCCTGGATCATTCAGCATTTGTGACAACACAATTCATCACAAACTCTAAGAACATTAAATGACTCAGAAGAAGAACAGGCTGGGTAGAAAGGAGATTTTTTTTGCTAATGCATCAAAATTTTTGGGTCCAACTCATCTTCCATCAAAGCCAGTGGAACAATGCACACTGACTTCAATGGGAAGTGGATCAGGCCCTCAGTTATCAGCAAAGATGGAAATGGAAATATAGATGAAGTGCAAGGAGGGTTGGGTAAAACATTTGTGCGAACTGAGCTTCTCCAGCTGCAGTCTCTTGTTATTAGCCCCTCACTCCCTCTGTCCCCTAAAAACAATAATCTCTGTATTCTCCACTGCCAAGGAAACTAGATGTCTGCTAAACAATGGGAGTTACAAATCTGTACAATCTGAAGTGCCAATTATGTTAAATTGTATGACAATGTGACTCAAAGTCCCACAGTTGAAAACACATTTGGCTTCTTCATTTTCAACACCAAAGAAGCTATAATTATGAATAAAGGGAGAGACTCCAGCGATTGCTTTCCTTAGCAGTGCGGTGCTTGGTATGCGTGTTTGTTTGCTGCACTCAGACATCTGCCTGCCTCCACGCGCACACATGCGCAATGCACACACAGAGCACTTCACTTAATGGATTTTGTGCTGGGGTTGAGTTTGTATCTCTGCATCATGTGTTTCAGTTCCAGGCCTTAACTTCTGCAAAGCAGAATCTTGGCATAGTGAATCTGCTCCTGATGAGACTGATGCTGGCAAAATCTCCATCTCTTAAGTAGTCAAGAAACAAGGAAAACAGCAGGTCAGGTGGGCTACATAAGCACGTGTCGAAGGATGTCAGATAGGATCCTGTGCAACAGGGTCAACAGAAACTCTCACTTTGATAAACTCTCCCATATTCTATCAAAACCCCATGTAATACTTGGGTTCCTTTCTTCTATTTCCCATCATTGTTGATTCCAAAGATGTAGATGGATAAAAATCTTCTCCACATCAGCCTCCTCCTGCCCAGCTCATTCCCTTTTGCCACAATTTACTGTTTATGGCATCACCATGGAAACTATCCTGATGTCACAAAACCTGAATGGGGAACAATACTAAAGGGAATCAGGTAGGATGGAGGTGTTGATTAGGAAGGCCAAAGCTTCTATTTACGCACAAATATATGAATAACCAGCCAGCGAGGGAAAGAAAAACAGAGAAAAGGTAAATAGCAGGAAAAGTAAATTAAAGAAATATTAGCGACTAGTTTTAGGCAAATCAGTTAGATTTTCAAAAATGGTTTTAGAAAACCCGATAGCAGCAGCCATTTAGAAGAAATGAATCAGTTACAATGTATGTGTGTGTGAGAGAGAGAAATAGAGGGATTGTGGCAATCCTGTACAGCCCTGTGACCCCCATATGTGCAGTCTTCTTCTAGTGCATGAACTCCAGATAGTGAAATTGACTAGGAAAAGAAGTGAAGCTGACCAACCTGTCTTCATTGTCTAAACTGAGTCAAATGCAAATGATAACCCAGCATAAATAGTGAAGAAAAATCAAACTGATAAGATTCTATCAAATAATTTAAGGATCTATTAGCGACAGAGATAAGGAAAAATTATTTCTCATATGTCATTTCAGAGCTGACAAAGCCACTTTAATGGGCCGTTGGGATGGTGTAAGCTTCTTTAAATTCTTCCTACTCATGCATCACCTTTTTAACTCTCACAGTGGCCAATTAATGCCCTCAAATCAGTTACCCCTGGTACAAGTCACTCCACTGGCCTGCTGCAAACAGCTAATTCCAGTTCCTTTGATTTGGGCAGGGGTTGGGAAGGAAAAAAGCATTCCTAAACATCTAAGAGGTATTTTATAATTAATTTGCATCAGTTGAATTCCAAAGTCTACTCACAAACTTAAAAACTGTCCTTTAGCCAAAGAGATCTGCTCCTATTTTCTAAGGGCTTAAATGTTTTAGAATTGATTTTTATATCTTTCTCTATCTATAAAATCCTCAACCAAACAAACATTGTTTGAAAAGTCAGAACTGGGGTTGTTTTTAAACTCTTAGGGTCTAACACAAGGGTTTGTTTTAATACTTCAGTCAGTGGAGTTTTATATCCAAAAACTATTATGTAAAATATTTATTAAGAAGATCTATTTTTAACTAAGGAAGATTTCAGTTCTATTATTTATGCGTGAGCAATGCATAGAATTCAGTGCTTGTAGTAAATGTGGATCAGAGCACTGGAGTCAGGAAACAGGAATCAGGTTCTGGGTCTGGAGGGGCAGTGAGAAAGAGGTGTTGAGAAGGAGGAGCTGATGCTACAAGCCTGATTCAATGTGTATTCTGACTTCCCTTTCCAGTGCAGTGGCATTGGAACAATGTTTATAGTGGGGGGCTGAGAGTCATTGAACAAAACCGTAAACCCTGTATATGACGGAAACCACTTCCAGCCAGTCGTGCCGCTGCACCCCTAACACTCCTGGCCCAGTGACACCTGCCTCTCCGAGAGAGGCTAAGATAGCACAGAGGAGCACAGTAACCTCTCCTTCCTCTATCCCACTCCCTCTAAACACCTCTCTCTCTCTCCCCACCCCCACCATAGAGCTTTGGAGAAAGATCAGCTGGAGTATTAAACCTGTCAGACTCAACTTAACAGAGCGTCCTTCAGACTGCCTGCCAAAGGCACCGGAGTGCAAAGCATCATCTGATAAATAGTTACTGCTAAAGTCTGGCTTCTGCTGCCTAAGCAGCTTATACACTGCACCAGGGCACTACAGACAGTGTCTCAAAGGAGCAACAAGGCTGCAGCTTTCTCACCCCAAAATGGGGACTAGCCTGGGTAGAAAGAGGGCTGAATATGAGTCAGACTCGGAGGGAAAAGGGAGGAGGAAACAACACCTTTTTTTTTTTAACAGCTGTGTCTCATTGTGTCTTATTCCAGCTCATTTTGCTTCCCGAGATGGGAAAACATACACACACAAAATCTGATTCTCCACTGGCTCTGCAGCCTCTTTTTGCCACTGTGCAGCATAAAGGGCCTGGTGTAAGGAGGACAGAAGTAGCCCTCAGAGAACGCTTCACTCCTGCATAAGGAAGTTCCACAGCTGGTGTAGAAGTGGCAATGCGGCTCCTCTCACTGGAGATGTTCTGTGGGAGGAGCATCCTAGAGAAGGCGGGATGTGATCAGAGTGTGTTGCTCCACTGCCCTCAGCCCTGGAGGCTGTGTAATTTACAGCAGGAGCCAGTACAGCCTCAGAATGCAGGGGACAAGTGGGGTGTAAAGCCCCCTTCGTCCCTTCTCCCCATTCCTGTGCCACATTCAGGAATGGAATAGCTCAGAACGAGGGGCACTTTGCCCAGGTGGAAGTGACGACACAAGATGCACAACAGGGGAGATTCAGGCCCTTGACATTCAAAGTGCAGATTGATGTCACCTGGCAATAAGCGTGTGAGACAAGTAGACACTGGGGTGCAGGCTCACGTTCTCCCTCCCTGCTCCCTTCTCCTGAGCACATGGACTCTTGTTTGTTGCCAGGTAGAAGGTTTCAAAGTCAGCTGCTCAGATAACACCAGCATGATGGCTTGTGACAGAGGCATATTTCACACACTTGTTCAGTTCCACTAGTATCAAAAGCCTCCAGCAGATTAGGAGTACGGACTTGAGCAATTTCATCAGCCCAAGAGGAGGGTGGGTCAGTGATATCCTCCAAGGCCATCGCCCTGCTAGTTAGCTATTTGTTTCTAGCAGATTTCCAATCAAAGAGGTGCAAAGACAACAGAGAAGGATGGGACCCTCGCATGATGTAGAGCTGGGGGGATTTGTATAACTACCCCCACCTTTTCCCATTTGTGGTGTTGTGACTTCTCTCCTATTTAGCACAACTGCCAGGGCCCAGTGGAGTATCATTACAGCAAGTCCTGAGAGAGGAGGCATTGGTTACAGCAGTTGTACTCAGTGGAAAGGTGCATCTACCCCAGAATTAGATGGCACAACAGGAATTTGTCTTCCTCTTTCAGGCCAGGATAAATTTTGGGTCAAAATTTCTCCCCACACTTTTAATGGCAGAAATGCTCTGAGATCAGGAGAGGAATTTCCATGACTGAGAGAGAGAGGGAGCGCATAATGTAATGGTTAGAAGATGGGGACTAGGTGTCAGGGCTTCTGCGTTCTATCCATAATTCTGCCACTGCTTTACTATGAAAGGACCAGTCGATTCAATTAATCTGTGGCTCACAGGAATGTCAATTACTGTGTTTTGAGATCGCTGGATGAAAAGTGGCATAGAAAATAAAAGTAAACATAGATTGTTAAACAGTTGTTGCAGTTCACCCCAGAGGTAGCTGCACTTCAGTGACGGTTGTAAAGATTCAAACGTGCTTATACACACAGTGAAGGCTCGCCTAGATGATCCCTCCCAGGACTGACAAAAATCAGTGGCTTAATGGGGGTGGTTTTTTGATCAAGCATGAGTGGAGCTGTACACACCACAATTGGGGATACAACAGATTAGATAGTTTGTAGTCAGTGAGTAGAGTTATCAAACTGCTTTCCACCTCAATGAAAGGCATTATCTACACATAAGATGGATCTTACACGTAAGAGAGATCTCCGAGCCTCTTCACAGCACCTGATCATTTTCTGTGTCACCAAGGGAGGTGTATTTAAATAAACAATAGCTGTACTGTTATCGTCATCATCATCATCTGAGCAGATAGGAGCCAGCTCTCTCATTTCTAAGGGCAGGAATGTTTCATTGAGTAGTTTATAGGTGCTACAGATCAGCCTCTGATTCAGTGGCAAAACAGTCCCTAATCCATGGGAAATTAAGTCAATGAATTCTGTTATCTTGTTCTGAGCCTGTCCAAAGCTCTCAGACTAAGTGCCTTATTTTCAAGGATGTCTTTTTTGCTGTTACTATGTTAAATGTACCTTCCCAACGAGGGTGGACTGGACTTGACATTCTATTTATCCAGAACTGAACTCCGAATAGGAAGAAGTACTTTCACATTTTACAGAGCATTGCGGAGGTAAATACTTCGAAGTCTCGGACTCCAGTTTGTGCGGGCTCAGGAACATGGAAGTTATTCCACGGTAGCAGCACTTGGAAATGATGATGCAGTGAGTTCTCCATAATCAGAACCATTAAAAATGTTTGGTTTCATGATCTACAATAAAAGAAAGAAAGACCACCACCAAGAGACTTGTGTCCCGATAAAACAGGCCCTGAATGGAAAAATACATTTTCTGATCCCTGGAGAATTAATGTGATTGTCAGGCATCCTTCTGAGTGAAAAAAATCCTCCCTCCCCATTCTAGCCAGCTACAGAAATGCTGCCTTTTTGTGGAATTTGCATAATTTTTAGTCCTTTTTTTAATGTGTTGGCAAAATTTACCAGTTCAAACAGTTCTCTCTTTCCTATCACTTCTCAGATTTCCCAAACAGAGCGACTCAATGATCAAAACCAATTTCCCATTCTCTCTTGGCTTTTGAGGCTGATATGTGAACTTGATAGCAAGCTGCTGGTGCTGTGGGGATTGAATTGGCCTATGTGGTTAATCTCATTATATTTAACAAGGCAGTTAATAAATGTGATCTGGAATACTGATATTAGCACACACCCACACACCCTCCTTCCAGGGGTTGTTTTCACCAGTGTAAATCAGGAGTAACTCTGCTGATTGGAACACTTAGACTGGCATCAAGTGGAGTCAGGCCCACAGAGTATATATTAAAAATGCCATTGCTATGCACGTACAGAAGACAAAGAGTGCTTTCCACAAATTTGGGGTGATGTGAGAATTTCAGAGGTGAGGAGCAAAGTGGAACCACAACATCCAAACAAATAACTTAAATATATAAAGGACCCAGTTCAACAGAGCATTTCAGCATGTGCTTAAATCCATCCCTATTCATTTGGGTGCTGTATACAGTATAATTTCAGTGATCTGAATTCCCTTTATCCAACAATCCTAGTTATCCAAACCCACAGTGTGTCCCCCATGTAGCCTTTGTTACTTACTAGCACTTCTGTTTATCCAAACACCTAGTTATCGAAAACTTTCAGATGTCCCCCAGGCATTTGGGTAAATGGGAGCATACCGTACTATATACGCACCTGCACTGCATAGGCTAGCTAGCACCTTCTCTGTACCTCCCTGGCGTTCCCACCTTGACCTGGCTGGCCACACCACCACTTTTCCCACTTCAAATCCCTCCAGGAATCGCCGCCTGCTGGAAGGCCTGCACACTCTAGCCTTCCCTTCTCTGCAGCGTTTACGTAAGGAATCAGAGAGACAGAGAATACAAGAACAATACTTACTGAAGAAAAATCGCAGCACTAACACTCATTGTTCAGTCATTGGCTTTTGTTGTTCCCCTTCTCTGCCTGTCTGTCTGTCATCTCTCTGGAGTGTGAGCTCTTCACCCCCAATCTTACAGAGAGCTCCATGTGGATGCAGGGGGTCCTAGGCAGAGCTGCTTGCAGTGCTGCAGTTTAAGACAGGTGTTTTCCAAGAAGCCTAGGTGCTCAGTTCCCCCTGAATTTCCCTGGGATTTGGATACCAAACTGCCTTAGGCTCCTTTTAAAATCTCAGCCTAAGTCTCTAGTTTTGTCACAGCACTGCCTGGAAAGCTGTAGGTGCTCCATAAATCATAATAGCACAGTTATAGATGGGGCTGGCTTCCAGGATACCCAGAACTCTAGTTAAAGTCAATGTGAGCTGCAGCTGTGCCACACCTCTGAAAATTAGGCCCATATCCAGCCAGCCAGCTCTCTGCATTGTTTTGCTATTAACCTCAGTGGGAGCAGGATCAGTCTGGAGAGAGGTGATGGAGAAGGAAAATGACACAGGTGCAGCAGCCCTGAAGTAGCCAGACAAGGACCCCAATGGGTTCTGAACACATTTGTGCTATCTGCAGGAGTGAAATACAGCTGGGATATTTTCTCATTTAAAAAATCAGTAGAGAAAAATACCCTTTATTTTCTGTTTAATTTTTCATTGAAATATTTATTCCATTTTGCAGCAGCTGGAGACTCTGCTGCATTTGGAGGAGGGGGTTACGTGGAGGAGTGTAGCTTTTGCACATGACTAAAGCAGACTCTGAACCTGTGTTTACATCTGAAACACCTACTCATTACAGAGACTTCCCCTCCACTCATGGGCATGAGAAACTCAGTGCCAGCCCCCTCACAAATGTGGAGTTTATAGCACTAAAGCCACCATCACAGCTTGGACCCTTGTGAGTAGAGAAGCCGAGAATCGATGAGCCTCAGAGACAGAACACCCCTCTCCTGGAGGGGCCTTTCCAGCTCCAGGCTGAGTCACACTGAATGAGCAGAGGAGAGCAGCTTGCAGTGCCATTACTCTGTGCTAATGGCTAAAGACACAGCTTCGTGTCCTAGCACTGGGAGCCGCACCTCTCGCCATCAGCAAATTCATGCTCAGCTTTCTTTTCAAATGGGCGAGTGAGCAATTCTTGTAAGGATGATCTGGAAGGAAAAGCTGTTGGTGGTTTTTGATGTAGGGGGGTGTCAGTGGAATTGACACAATAAATCCTGAAACTGAAAGGCAGATTTGGGATGCTTTAAACCTGCCCTCATTCAAACCTGCTACTGAGAGAGACACAAGATAGGGGAGCCTTATTCCCCACTCACTAAGACAGGTTTTACACCCGTGTAATGCCACTGACTCTGTAAAGAGACTTCCTGGGTGAATCAAGGCCACAATCTCCACAAATGTGTCAGTCTGGAAGTCCTGTGTCCCCTGTGTGGACATGCTGAGCTCCTCTCCCCAAGGCATTGATCCTGCATAGGATACAGAGATTCTCTGAGACCTAGCCTAGAAGCACATACAACCTTCTCAGTCTCGCAGCCCGGACTTTCCTCCTTACTCACATACACACATGTAAACGGCTATGGGGTGGCCATGGGTGGGCCTCCTTCCATTCAATTCTGGCTGCCAAACATGGGTGCACAAGGAATCCTGCTCCAGTCCAGGAGACAAGGAAATGCCTGTGGCAGTTGGCAGTGACCAGGGGGACAACAAGGCTGTGACAGCTGCTGTCTCATTCTGTTCTAATTCAGATTCTTACACCTAGCACATCAGCATGGTATCTGTGCCCATGTGCATCTTCCCCTGCAATTTTGACTGATGCAGAAGCCAGCCCCCAAGCACCAAAAATGATTTTGCTGCTATATTTTAAGGGAATGCTGCAGTTTTAAACCACAAATTAAATTTTTAATGAAACTTCATAACTGTAGTACCCAAATGTAATGTAATATTGATACGAGCTGTGCATCCAGCTAGCATGAGATTGCCCCAGAAAGCTGTTCAGAATGTTATGCAATATGTAGCTAAATTAATTATTTGTAATGAAAGGATCCATGTCCCTGTAGCATCACTGAGACCTAGCTAGTATAAAGAACCCTCTTTTTTTATCCTCACAGGCTGTAAATGTCAGGCAGAGAGAAGAAAAATGATTTTGGAACCAGAAACAGTGAAAGAAAGAGAAAGAAAATGGGGAGATGGCTGAGAGAAAGGGAAAGAGATCTGCAAAGAGAGAGACTGCAGCTAAATGCAGCAAATTTCAGCGCTCCCGTTTGAAATGTTTGTCCACTCCCTCCCATGGCAAGGAACACTCCACCTTCAAAGCACAAACTGTCTTTACTACTTATCACACCTTACCAATTTTCAAGTTGTTCTAACAATGCATGTGGATTTTAGAAAGCTTAAAAAAAATAAAGCAGCTTTAAACAGAAACCACCTTCAAAACTCAACCATGGAGCTCTTGCTGATCCAAAATTTCTGAGCTCATTTATTGCTCCTTCTCCCATCCTATGCCTTAATGAATTTTAAAAGGACTCAGCTCTTCTTGTTTGTGGGACATGGCTAGCAAGGGGTGCAGACATTACTCTATAATCCTGAGTAATGGTCCTTTTCTCATTGTGTTCCCACAGAGAATGTGCTCTTACCTGCTCAGTTCCATCCTAAAGCACATTTTCAGATGAGTTATAGAAATGTACAATTCAAGGGTCAGAGAATCGGGGGTCAGGTATCTCTGATCCCTCCTAGATCGTTAGCACAATCTACAGCTAAGTTAATGATCAGATGACTCCTCCTTGATGGACAGGCAAAAGGGGCTGGGATTTCTCACTAACAGAAGCCTAACCATTATTGTGTCCCATCTGAAAGCTCCCTGTTCCCATAATGGATTGTGCTGGCCCCAATGCAGAGAGGAGAATCATATGTGAAATTAACACTACGCCAGAGGAGGGTGCTTTATGTACAACAGACTTCCTGGATAAGAGACTTCTGCTGTTCATTGCTCTCTGGGGCTCCAGCTTACAGGATTAAAGAGATTTGTTCACTTTTTTAAAAAAAAATTTTTTTATATTTGTAATTCTGTTGTTCTCATGCAAAAGTTAGCATTGGACAGATTGAATATTTGCATACATTACCTCTTCCTCAGGCAGCTGGCTTAGGCCAAGGTTATTCTGGAGGCCGGAATCTCAGTCCCTTGAGGGAGCAGTTTGGACAACTTTGAAATGATATCCTCCCCTCCACCCATCCCCCACAGGCTCCCTCTGGCTAATCTTCAAAACCAAGCCACCTGGAGGAGTCCTAGACAGAGGTATCTGGCAATCCTCAGCTCCAAAAGTAAATCATCCCTTTGGAGATGGGGCGGGAATATTTAAAAATAAAAGGAGCTTGCCCTGTACACTGGCTAAATCCACAAAAGCAATATCAAACCCTGGTGCATGATGCAAGTCTTATGAAAAAAGCTGACTTCTAGTTCACAACTGCCAACTGTTTCTTTGAGTTAGGAGAGCCAGGGGGTGTTTTGCGTACATGGATAGTTCCCATTTTTTCCTATCTAGCCGTTTATATGCTCAATAGTATCTGAGCACCTCTTGTGTTACACCCAACACCTTAATATCATAAAAGCATAAAGTACTGTGGCCCACAAAGGATTCCTCTGGCTGGGTCTTCATTATATCAGTATGCTCAGTGACACCAGCAGTTTGTGAATAACATGTGGATGTTTGCAGCGATGGAGGCTGATTCTGTTTTCATGTCCACCTGTTTTACCCAGGGTTTAATTCCATTGACTTCAAGATTTACACCAGTGCACAGGCCTATGGTCTCTTCAGACCTTTTCATTCCATCCCTTTCCTCAGAACCAGCAGAGCAAAGGGTAAAGACAGCTCAGATTTGGCCAGGTAGGACAAGAGCCACTGCCCCTGGCCCCACAGTTCCCTCTCCCCTTATTTTTGCACTCAGAAAATGTACAGGATGGATGTCAAAGAGGAGAAAAAGAAATCAGGCCAAATAGAGCAAGATATGAGAACTCTAGAGGAAAACAAGGCCTTTCCACCAAGAAATTCCTGAGGTAGGGCCTGATTCAAAGGACACTTAACCAAAAGTAAGATTCCCATTAACTTCAATGGGCTTTGGATCAGGTCTCTCCAGAGCAACATGCACCAATATAAAACTACAAAGAGTACAATGAGTACAAGGAAACCACCAGGCACTGAATTTATGACCATAATGAGAATAAAATCTGTCCCATAAGCCTTTAGCTAAGCAATTATTATAATGTATTGGTATTTTGTAGGAGCAGTGTATGGGAGGGGGGAGATAGCAGTGAGAAGTGACTGTTTATGGTGCAGGTTGGAAGTCTCAGGAACGTTAACACTAGTATGTACCCGTGTATGTTCTCGGAAGGTCGGAGCTTGATGGCTCTAATGAAAGGTACCAATGCAAAGCCTTATAGAAGCATTCGGGCAAGCTACCCCACTGACAGAATGAAGTGCTGAGGGGACAGTGACTGGTTGTTTGCTCACTCCTTCGTCACTTTCCTTAGCTTTTCATTGAGGTTACAAAACCTGATGGAATATAGCAAGGGATTTGCCAGGCCTTTACAGCCATAACCATGACATCTCCTCAAATGGGGAAGAGAGCAATGCATAAACCATTTGCCTGAGGAAAAGTAACAAGCATGTTTTCCCCTGTGCATGAAGTGAAGCTCAAATGTTTGGGTCTAATCTCAGATTAAACCCACTGGACATTGCTTAGTTAGGAGGAAAGGATAGAGCTAGATAAGAATGGTTTCTGAGAAGGAACCTTTAATGTTTTGGTCTTTTGTAATGAGGCTCTCAGGGGACATCTGGAGTTAATTAAATGCTTGCATCAGAAGTTCTGTCAAACTGATTCACACTGTCACACATGCAAACTCTATTGTGAGCAACATGAAAGGCTCCCTTTATATTTCATCTCCTGGAGAGATCTTACCAGGCTTGGCTAGCAGCCTTAAATAGGAGTTAAAACGAGGAAAGGGTTGTGAAGTTATGTAATATGCTTTCTCTGCAGTACAGTGTTCCCAGACTGGCAGTCCTTGCATTTCTTGACCCACTTCAGTAACCAATGTTCAGTTGACTCCTGGGCGTCACTCTACTTCAGTCAGTGGAATCTTACACAAGGGCAGAATTTGACATGTTCTGCTGCCGAAAATACTGAAAGGTGGCCTGACCATTGATCTGGTTCAATGGATATTGGGAGGGGGCTCTGGGAAAAAGACAACGCAAATGTCTTCAATGGCAACAACTACCAGCCATTTTCCTTTCCAGTGCCCAGGGCAAGACTCATCTGGAGATCCAGAATGTGCACGTTGAACCAGAAGACCACCAGCGTGAAATGGAAACCCCACTTTTCTGGCCTGCTGTAGATTCCCCCTAATAAAAGGAAACGAACAACAAAAAGAATCAACCATGAAGAAAGAAAGAAAAAATATTTTATCTGTATGCTTCCATAAATGTGTGAGGCAATCACAGTGATGGATGTAGCATAAAACCATGATTAGATAGATAGATAGATCTGAGTTCATGCTAGCAGATTCCTGTCTCATTTTCTGATGCTCACCAGCAGGCATAAGCTTTTATTGGCGACTGGCACACATGTTGGAGACAGGAAACAAATTAATAACACATCTAAATTAGACAGGACATTATGTACCATGGACCATAAAGAAGCATACTTTATCTTGAAACCAGCCTGCCCCACTCCAAAAGTACCTCCCTCCCCCAGTGCTCCCATGCAAATCTCACAGCTCCCATCAAAAGCGGAGCTGTCTCTCAATGACTAGAATACTGCAGTTCGAAGAAAGGAGAGAGTAGTGAAACCAGCAAATAAACTGTCCCAGATGAGGGCTAAGTAGTTGGGGTTAAAGGAGCTCTAAACTGCATTCAGGAAACATCCTTGTATAGGGTTCACATAAGAAGGGAAGGGCGGTTGGGAATGAATACAAACAGAAACTCCACATCCTCAATTCTCAAGGCTCCAACAATAGTCAGCCTTGGCTGAAGTGCTGAAGATAAAAAGGCAGCAATTTCTCTGAGTAACCGTGGCTACCAAGTACCCTCACCAAGGCTTTTAATTTTATCAGTTCTTTTGTTTTCCCATTTCATTAAAAATACCCTTTTATCCCCATAACCAAGTTATGTGTCCACATCCCTGTGCTGGAAATATGAGACTTGTATCCATGCAAAACCCAAGGCCAGATGCCTGAGTCTAAACCAGCTGTGCTTAGTGAAGGACTTTGGGGGTGGGGATGAGCTGCGGGAGTGTTCTAATTTGCCTTTTGGCTCCCCTGATCCTCGTGTTGGCATCTGGCAAAAGAGCAGCCTACGGGCTCCTGTAAATTAGACCAGTTGGAAGAGTCACCTAAGTTGCTGGTTGCCAGTGCCCCGCATTTTGTGATCGCGCACCCCAGCAGCCAGGAACCCACTCTATGAATGATGAGTCTTACTATGAATGTTGTGGATAATGGGAGGGCCCACAGACTTCAGCCAGGGGTCAGGCCCCCCCCCATTGTGCTAGACATTCTGCACACAAGGGGAGGTGGCATAGAGCCAGCTTGTCAGCTGCCCAGCCCCAGGAGTTCTCCTGCAGGGGGGGAATACCCAGCTGCATGCTTAGCACAGCTTTGCATGGCTGGAGCCCCCAGCACAGGGCCAGGGTTCTAGCCTAGACTGTTCCCACTGCGGGTTCATTTGAAGGGACTGAGGGGCTTCCCTCCTGGATAGACATTGACTTCAGGGGGGACACTGAGAGGAGTAGGAGGTGCTCCTACTGCCCCAGACTGCCAGCTTTCCTTTCTGTGATCCCTGGGCACTCTGTGACCTGGCCCGGGCGAGTACCCCTGGGTGATTGCACCTGGGACCCTGAGCCTCTGCTCCAATAGGGCTGTGAGCCCCTTTGGCCCAGCCAGAACAGGGCTCCTGGCCACCCCTGTCTTCCCGAGTGGGGAGGCGGGTTCCTGGGGCTGGGTTTACCTCTCCCTTGCTGCCCGCGGGGCACTTTACCCCTGGCGCCGAGGTAAAGGGGTCCCAGAGCTGCTCCGGCCCCCTTCCGCTCCCCGGCCGTCCTTGGGGGAGTGTCCGACGAGCCCTCGGGCCCGGAGCGGCAGCAGACCTGGCTCCAGAGAGCGGATCCGCCCCGGGGCCGCGGGCAGCGCCTCCTGCCCTGTCCGAGCCGCGAGGAACGAGCCCAGGGCGGAGCCCGGAGCCTGGCGAGCCTGGGCGCTGTCCAGGCCGGGCGAAGGCCCTGGGGGGGCGGCGGGGCTGGGGGGGGCGCTCTGGCCGGGGGCTGGCGGCTCTGCAGCGGCGCGGGGGGCGCAGGCGGCCGGGGCAGGGGCTGGGGGGCTCGCCGCGCCCCGAGCGGCCAGGGGCGGGGGGGGG
>ML675637.1:21972066-22099754 GCA_007922155.1 Mesoclemmys tuberculata
CACCCGGGGTCCCTCACCCCCCCGCACACACCGGGGGGGTCCCTTTCTCACCCCTCCCCCCGCACACACCGGGGGTCCCTCACCCCCTGTACACACCGGGGGTCCCCCCCGGGGCTGCACGCCACCCACGCACGCGCACCGGCTTCCGCCCCTTCGCCCCCCCGCGGTAAATCGGCTCTGCCCGGCCCCGCCCGCCAGCCGGCGCGCGCCCGGCAATTAAACAGGGATTCCACCCCGTGGTGACGTCGGCGGCGGCCCCGCCCCGCCCGCGGCCGATAAAAGGAGCCGCGCCGCGCGCTCGGCTCAGCCGCCGGCTGGACAGCTCCGCGGTGCTGAGCCCGGCCCCGCCCCGCCCCGCCCCGCCATGCCTGCCGGGCCCCCCTGCAGCCTGCTGCTCCTCTCGCTCGTCCTGCTGCGAGGACGCGCCCAGGACTTCGGCCAGACGCGCTTTATCTGCACCTCGGTGCCGGTGGACGTGGACATGTGCGCCTCGCCCCTGCCGGGCGGCGGCCCCGCCGAGGAGCTGCGGAGCACGGTCCTCCAGCTGCGCGAGACCGTGCTGCAGCAGAAGGAGACCATCGTGAGCCAGAAGGAGACCATCCGCGAGCTGACCGCCAAGCTGGGCCGCTGCGAGAGCCAGAGCTCGCTGGAGAGCGGGCCCGGCGAGCCCAAGGCGGGCGGGGGACCCAGCCGAAAACAGACCGGCTCTTCCAAAAACACCATGGGCGATCTGTCCCGCGCCCCGGCGGCCGAGACCTTGAGCCAGCTCGGGCAAACTTTGCAGTCCCTTAAGACAAGGCTAGAGAACCTAGAGGTACCGTTTAACTTCTGTTATCCCCTAGCCTAGCCCGAGGGGCCTGGTGCACGGCGCTGCCTCCTCCCCGCCGCGTCAGCTGGAGCGGTGCAGCGGGCTGCTAAGTCTTGTCCTGCCCGAGGGCAGTGCAGCAAGGGAACGCGCGGCCCGAAGCGTGACTCCGGCAGCTGCATTGGCCTTTCTTTAGTTAAGCCGGGCCGCGGGTTCGGTAGGGTCGGAACGAGTTTAACGCACCCGCGAGCGAGCGCCGGGCCTTGGCCGGGGAGCGGGCCTGGCGTGAGCTGCGTGTGTAACCTGTGCTCCCCTTCCCGCAGCAGTCCAGCAGGCTCAATTCGTCCGGCCAGACCAACAGCTTGAAGGACGTACTTCAGAGCAAGATCGATGACTTGGAGAAGCAAGTTCTGTCCCGGGTCAACAGCCTGGAGGAAGGGAAGTTAAACCCAAGGAACGAGTCCGAGGAAAGAAGCAAAATCGAGAGCACCTTGACCTCCCTTCACCAGCGCATCAGCGACCTGGAGAAAGGTAAGAGGCTGCGCCTCGAACAGCCGGCTTTGCTTGAGACGCCCGTGCTCGGCGCAGGACGGGCCCCCCGTTACACAGCATTTTTCATCCCCCCCGAAGAGGCAAAGTGAAGCTCCTCTGTCCAAACACCCCGGGGCCGTTTCCCTTTCCTCGGGCGGGACCTGGCGGCCGGGGCCGCGGGGCAAGGGCTCCCGCTCCTCAGGACTTGGGGCAGCTGTCGGTGCTGTGCGAGGCGCCCCTAATCCAGGACCCCCGGGAACCAGCCTCCTCCCCGCGCGGCCTGCGCGCCTGGCTCCCCCGCCTGCGCCACCCTCTCAGCGACCTGGCAGAGGCTTTGCGCGGGCGGGCAGGGGCCGCCGCCCGGCTCCAGCGAGCGCCGGGTCATTTCAGGCCCGCTGGTTCCCGCCGGTCCCTCCTGCGTGAGGCAGGCACCGTGCGGGGGGGCGGCGAGAGCCCGGGCCCCGCGCTGCCCCTGTGCCCGGGATCAGAGGCAGCGGTGGGCGGAGGGATTTGAACGGTGCCATCTCCCGGCTCGTTATGTAACAGGGGAAGGGGTTAACGGGACGGCGGGGGGGGGGACGGAAGGGCTCGTAGAACAGCCGCCCCCGGCCCTGCTCGCCTTGGTCCGGCGCAGGGCGCGCTCCGCCGGGCCCCCGCGCTGCGCCTCTCCCTCCTGCCGTGCGCTCGGGCGCACGGAGAGGGACCCGGCTCCCCTTTTCTCGCCGGCCAGGGCAGAAAGACAACCGGCCGGCCGACAGGTTCCAGCTGACCTTCCCCCTGCGCACCAACTACATGTACGCCAAGGTGAAGCGGAGCCTGCCCGAGATGTACGCCTTCTCCGTGTGCATGTGGATCAAGTCCAACGCCTCGCCCGGCGTGGGCACGCCCTTCTCCTACGCCGTGCCCGGCCAGGCCAACGAGCTGGTGCTCATCGAGTGGGGCAACAACCCCATGGAAATCCTCATCAACGACAAGGTAGGCGGCTCTCCCGCGCGTGGGGTGCGGGGCTCCTCGCCCCCGGCACTGCTGAGCTTGACTGCCCCGGGCAGGCGGAGCCGGGCCCCCCAGAGGCTGCGACCTCGGGCCCAGCCCGGACAAGCCCGAAGAGCCGGTACCAACAGCACGGAATAAATGAAGACCCGCCTTGCGCCCAAGCTTGGCCCCTGCCAGCCAGCGGAGTCCGGGCTCCCTGGAGTCAAGGAGTGCGGCGTGGGCCCGATCCTGCGCCCTTTCACGGGGGGGGAGCTTTGCCATTGACCTTACTGCGAGCAGGGGCAGGGCCCACGGCGCCGCCCCCTCTCCGGGCTGCGGAGCGCCCCAGGCTGCCGCAGAACCGGCTGAGCCCTGCGGCGCTCAGAGAGGGGGGCAGGCTCGGGCCCTCTCTGAGCAGAGCTACGGGACCCCCCCGGTGCAGTAACGCCCCTGTCCCCGCAGGTCGCTAAGCTCCCGTTCGTGATCAACGATGGCAAGTGGCACCACATCTGCGTCACCTGGACCACGCGGGACGGCGTGTGGGAGGCCTACCAGGACGGCACGCAGGGCGGCCACGGAGAGAACCTGGCTCCCTATCACCCCATCAAACCCCAGGGGGTCCTGGTCCTGGGCCAGGAGCAGGTAAGGCACCGCCAGGGCAGGCAGCTGGCCGGGGCACAGGGGCGGGCTCCGCAGCCTGCTGAAATGAAGGGCAGTAGGGGCTGGGGGGGACGGGGGGCAGCCCGGGGCTGGGGGGGCTGGGGAGGGGAGGGGATGAAATCTCTCACACTCAGTGACACACTGACACTGTCTCGCACTCAGCCACACACGCACAGCAGCACCCCCACCCGCGCGCACTCGCCCTGCCCCACGCACCGCCCCCAGCCCCCGGGCAGGCCGTGCGGGCGGGGCGCAGGGGCTGCACCGGGGGGGCGCAGGGGGGCTGGCGTGTGCCCGGCGCCCCCAGCCCGCCCCCGCGAACCCCGCCGCCTCCCGCCTTTGCAGGACACGCTGGGCGGCGGCTTTGACGCCACGCAGGCGTTCGTGGGGGAGCTGGCCCACTTCCACGTGTGGGACCGCAAGCTGAGCCCGGGCGAGGTCTACAACCTGGCCACGT
This sequence comes from Mesoclemmys tuberculata, assembly GCA_007922155.1. Taxonomy (NCBI): domain Eukaryota; kingdom Metazoa; phylum Chordata; order Testudines; family Chelidae; genus Mesoclemmys; species Mesoclemmys tuberculata. The sequence goes on from ML675637.1 coordinate 21,975,492, forward strand.
GCAGCACCAAGGCGCTGGCCGGCAACGTGCTGGCCTGGGCCGAGAGCAACATCGACATCTACGGCGGAGCCACCAAGTGGACTTTCGAAGCCTGCCGCCAGATCAACTAAAGGGCGCCGCGCCCGGCCCCCCGCCGCGCCCCGAACGGCTCCAGGACGCAAGGCCTCGCCCCCGCCCCGCCCGTCCTCTGTGCACAAACGCGACCCGCCCCTGGCCGGCCAGGAGGCCGGGGCGACGTCCCGCAGGGGCTGCCCCCCAGCCTGGCCCCGGACGAGGTGAGAGGCGGGGGGGCGCGTCCCTGCGCGTCGGACAGAGACTCTCCCCGCGCTGCAAAGCTCGTGAACGGCCTGGTTTTTTCCGGCTTGCCAACTTCCTTCCACGCCTGCGTGCCTTGGGCCGGTGCAGCTCGCTCGCACCTGTCTTCATGTGCATCCTTCGGAAGGGGCTCCCCGGTTCCTGCCCCCCATGGCTCACGCGGCCCGGCCCTGGGGCACATCCTCTCTGGGGTGTAGAGGTGAGCCGGGCCGGGCAGGGCGCGGAGTGGTGGGAGGGGGGTCCCGGCTACCCCGCCCCGCCTCCAGCTCCGGGCTGCGGGGCAGAGCACGAGGAGGGCCTGACTTTGCGGAGGGGTGGGTGGGGCTCACTCCGCAGGCGAGGGTACCAGCGGGCTAGTCACGATCCCACAGTCCCTATGACTGGAGCAAACCCCCCTTCCCTTATTGGACTAGGACCCGGAGCCCCCAGCCCGGCCACGGCCCAGATCCCCCTTCCTCGCGGGGCGGGGCTGCCTGCTCTCCTTCCAAACCCCTCCGGGGCCCCCGGGCTCCCTCCTCCAGCCCGACCCGGCGTCAGTGTTGGGGAAGTAGGGGCCCTTCCCTCGTGTCCAAGGAATTGGGGAGATGGGGCCAGGAGACCCCTGGGACCGGCTCTGGGCTGGCCATCTACTGAAGGGCTAGGGGGGTGGGGGCAGAGGACGGGGCAATGCGGCGCTCTGACTCCGGTCCTTCGCGGCCTGAATGCGGATCAGGGCTTGGGGGAAGGATTACACGAGATTGCCGAGGGGGGAAGCGGAGCGGCCAGATCCTGCCGGGCTAAACAGCCCCCGCGGTGCAGCTGCACTCCCCCCCCCCGGTCTTTCTTCCTGGGACCCAGGGCCGCCTCCTTGCTCCGGGGCAGCGGCCCCGCATCCTCCTGCAGCGGAAGAGCCCGCGCCGGGGTGCGGGGCTGTTCGCGCCAGGCTGTAGCTCTCGCTCGGGGCTGGGAGCAGGGGCTGTTGCCCCAGCTCGGCTTACACAGGAGGGGCTGGCTCCGGCCCACCTGCCCCGCGCGTTGCCGCACCGGTGGGCTCCCGCGCCGGCGGGGGAGAGGCGGCTTGACGTTTCAGTGGGTGCCGGTCGAGCTCGTCTGTTCAGGCTGCCCCGTGGCCTGGGGGCACGTCCCCGGCCGGAGGGTGGCTGACGGGCCCTGCTAAACGGCCCTGCACCGCGTAGGAGCTGTCCCTTCAGCACCAGGCCCCCCCCCCAGCCCTCGGGGAGCTGTCCAGCCAGCACCCGGCTGCCGCCAGGGCGCCCCGCAATCCCCCCCAGTTCAGCGAAGGGAGAGAGGACGAAGCTCCCCCCTCGAGTCCATTTCTCCATGCCCCCGCTGCTCCCTTTTGCACTGACTGAAACATGCCTCTCTCAGGTAATGTCCTTTTATAACACACAGCACTGCAGCTGCAGTGTCCATTTTGCCTCGCTCCTGGCCGACAGTTCCCGAAGGCATCCTAAGTGTGATAGCTGTCAAATAGCCTTTACTGTCCCTGGAAAGTTTAGCTACCATTGAAATCTTCAGCCTTTCTGCTTTTGATAACACAGTATATTATTTATCTTACTGTAAAAGGAAGTTTATTACCAATAAAAGGTATTTTTATGAAGGAGAAAAATAAAAGTATAAAATTAACCGATGGTCCCTGAAAAATATTTTAAGATGCTAAAGGGGGGGAATGATAAAGAGAAACTTATTTTGAAATAATAGATACATTTTGTATGGTTTCCTTTCAAACTCCCACTCTGTATTCCTAATTGCACAGATCACCCACTTCTGAGCCCCAGCTTCGGTGGTGGGGGTGGGGTGAGGCAGAGAGAGAATTCACACGAGGCTGAAGCAGCCATTATGACCAACTCCAAAGATGTGGCAAATAAATATGCAACATAGACTGGCATGGAATAAGCAGTTCAAAGTTGATGCTGCTCCGTAGGGCTGATCCTTGTCAAGCCAGACAGAGCTGGTCCTGTGACCATCTGTTTTAAAACACAGCCTTGAGACTCAGAGAGAAGCCATCACCCAGAAAACAAATCAAGTTACCTGGATACCAAAATATAGCTCAGGGCAGCATATGTGAACCGTGCTCTTTAAAATATATATATATTGTAAGTTCAGTTTGTTAAGCTAGTTATTGGAAACTGGTGGCTTCAGCTAACAGCAGCTTTGCTGAGAGAAAAAACAAATAATTGGAAGAAATCCACAGTCCCCATTGCATCTGATTTGCCAAAAGGGGTGACACTGATATAATGTATATACTGTACAGAATGGTAGAAAATAAATATATCTTAATTTGCCATTATTTTGCTAACCAAAGCTGTACATTTTTCCTATGACTTGCTATCAGTCTTTTTGGGTTTTGAATGGGTTATTACTAGCTCACACAGCCACAATCCATAGCAGCGGTTCTGGAAATGCACTGTTGCTCGTGGTATTCATGCCTTTTCATTTTATTGCTGAAATTACATGAATTGTTGAGTTTATTTTTACACAATAAAGAGTGAAGAAAGATATTGGGCTCTCTTACAAATGTTCTGTGAACTTTCCTGACTAGGCACTCGCCAAGTTTCTTACTGGGGTGATGGGCAGGGTTGGCCACAGTTTGTTTATTTAAGGGGAAATTCTGTTCAAGGCTCCTTGAAGCCTAAATTAACTTAGGATTTAGGCTCCCTCCCTGCAGCCAGGCCTGTCCACTGAAATCATCGAATACAGGCCACAGCTGACCCTTCCTTGTACCTTAACTTTCACAGGTCTTTCAACACCTAAAGCATTGCATCAATGAACCCCAGGAAACAAATCACCTGAGTGTAGGTAAAGGGACTGGAGGGGTGGGCTAGACCACATAAATGTCACTTATACTTTTGTTACAGCTGAATCTAAAGAAGCCCAGTCACTAAAAGAGAAAATCCTCCTATTAAGATACAGAGCGTTCACAGTTAAAGCCATTTGCATTTTATATGCATTAGTTCATTATACTACATGTATGCTTTGTGCAGTGATGTGTATAAATGGTATGTTCCTATTATTTATATGCCTATAACCCTGGATTTGTGTGTTACCATTCCTGCTCAAGATATCTCAAGGCTTGTCACGCTAAGCAGTGGATATTTGTACTGCATTGCTGATGTTTTAAAAAGGCTCCAGAGGCAATCCTCGCAGTTACAAACCAGCCAGCCTACCTTAAATACCAGACAAATTGCTTGAATCTATAGTAAAGAACAGAATTATCAGACAGATGAACATGATGCATTGGGGAAGAGTCAATACAGTTTTTGTAAAGGGAAATTATGCCTCACCAGTCTATTAGAATTCTTTGAGGGAGTCAGCAAGCATGTGGACAAGGGTGAGCCAGCTGATACTGACACAATGTACTTGGTCTCTCAGAAAGCCTTTGATACCAAAGATTCTTAAGCAAACTAATCAGTCATAGGATTAGATGGAAGGTCCTCGCATGGATCAGTAACTGGTTAAAAGATAGGAAATGAAAGATAGGAATAAATGGTCAGTTTTCAGAATGGAGGGAGGTAAATAGTGGGGATCCCCAAGGATCTGTACTTTGACCTGTGCTTTTCAACATATTCAAAATTATACGGAAAAGAAGTTAAACAGCAAAGGGTGGCAAAGTTTGTGGAGGATACAAAATTACTCAAGACAGTTAAGTCCCAAGCTGACTGTGAAGAGTTACAAAGGGATCTCACTAAATGGGGGGACTGGGCAACAAAATGGCAGATGAAATTCAGTGTTGATAAGTGCAAAGTAATGCATATTGGAGAAAACATTCCCAGCGATACAAATGATGGAGTCTAAATTAGCGGTTACCACTCAAGAAAGATCTTGGAGTCATGATGGATAGTCCCAGCCAGACCTCAGCTTGAATGGAATGGGAAAGAAGGCTTCAAAGCTAGGGGAAAGGTGTGAGTGCCAAATCTTAATGTGCTAGCCATCTCACCTCAACGAGACAGGAACAAAAGAGGAAGAGCTGGGGGCATGAGTGAGGGAAAGGCAGGTCAGGCAGCAAGATCATAGTCCCAAGTTTCTCTGGTGTTGCTGAGCGCACTGGGGCACGGCCATGCTCCTGCAGTCTGCTCTGTGCCTGATCCATCCCATGTGGCAGAGCTGCATCTCCGTTCACTTTACAGTTTCTGCTAATGACATCCCTAAACATTTGGCTTCCATCTCCCTCAGTCCTCCTGCCTTCTAGTTGTCAAGGAAACCGCTTCCTTTGGACCAGCTCTCATCCATCCAGTGCATATGACCCTACCATTAAAGCCTTTTCTCCCCAGGAAGGTTTGATACCTTGATCAGCCCTGTTGCATGTAGGGATGTTTCAGGTAAAATATATCTGTCTTGAAGTAGGGGGAGGATGCCTCAAACTGAATTGCTGGTTTGATTTTGTTGGAGGGGAACCAGAGTACATTGCTAGCCTGCGGATTTTTCTACAAGAGGTGATAAAGGCCGGAAGCATGTCCAGCCATCTGTGGCTGGGAACAGATGCAGACACTAACATTTGGTACCCTTGGCAGGGAATGGGCAGCCTTAAGAATCCTCCAGTGGCAAAGGTAAAGCGATATATCCAAACTGTTTTTGGGTCATTTGCTCAGCCCCCAGGGAAGCAGGGAATAAGACATATCACTCAATTGCAACTCTTCCAGTTGATTAAAGAGATGATGCCAATGGGTTACCAGCAGAGTCCCTCCAAGGCTCTTGGATCAGAAAGGTGTAGGGGAAGGAGTAAGAGCAGGGAAATGCCAGGATCCATGAAGGAAGCAGAGGCGAGAAAACGCAGTGTGGGGCACATGGATTCCCAATTCCCGTCTTTGCTAGTGTTCTGCTTATTCTACACCTCCCACAGCTCCTGAGTTCCCCAGGTTTTCCCTAGAGCTTGGTGGAATTTACAGGTGCACCTTCAAAGCCAAGTGAAAGGGCATCTGAGATCACATGCACATCCCCTCCATTACAATATCTGTGTTATCATTCACAGGGGTGGTCTGAGATTGTAGAACAAACTCCCCCGGAACTAACGGCCATCACAACCCTTGACACCTTCCGTGTCCAGTGCAATACTCACTTCATTGACCTGCTTTCCCTAACACACACACACACACACACACACACACACCCCCAACAGGCATATTTAACCCCCCGCCCCCTCCCTCCAAACAAGATGCTCCACTGAACATGCTGCTCCCTGGGGGAGAGGTGGAGAGAACATACACCACTGGACAAATGTTTAGTCACATTGCTAGTGCACTACTTGACGGTCTTCAGATACTAGTGTGGTATACCAACCCAGAGAGAATAGCAGCCTAACATCACATGATACTAACAGCCCCTCCTCTAATGTCACATGCCCAGAAAGCACAATAATATCGGCTAATGTCAATTTCCTATTTTTTATTACCAAAAAAAAAAAAAATCTCCCTGGACAGTCTGCTTGATCCCACTCTTAGGGGGAACAGTTTACATCACTGCAATGGAAACACTATGCTTATTTAGCAGCATTCATGACTGATTTTGTACTGTTATCAGAGTCACTCTCTCAGGTCCCCCAGACATCCCCAGCTCTCAGAGCAAAGACTTTCCAAGGGAAACAGAGAGATGGCATGTTAGCTACATTCAAATGTGTCAGTTGCCAGGGTATAAACCTACTGTGCCCACCCTCTATTCCCGAAAAGGAAAATGATACGATCAGCTGCAGGTTTATATTGCACTACAATTTAAAAATAATAAATATATATACACATGCTGCAAGGCACCTTTCACCAGCAGCTGAAAAATGCTGCTCTGATTAAAAGGGCCTTACCCTGTCACCAAGGAAATAGCAAGCAGTGCTGTGGGTCAGGGGTAAAACAGACTGGAAGGGCTGTGTGTGGACGTAGGGCTGTAATAGAAGGGGTGGAGGACAGCAGTGCAGGTCAGGGTCAAAGTGCACTGCTACAGCTGAAGGGGGGAGAGACGAACAGGACCAGCAGGGGTTGCACAAGGCAGGAGCGAGATGATTGGCATGGCCCCAGCTCACACAGCGCCCAGCTCTTTAGCCCACACTCTCACCCCCTTGCCTTAATATCTACAGATGTTTGCTTAGCACAGTAAACCCTGGATGTTGGTGGGGGCTATTGGGCCCTACCACTGTACAGATGTTAAATAATAACATCCCTGAAATAAAAGGGGAAGTTTTCATCCAGGTGCTACGGCCCTCAAATAACATCACTGCTGGGCTAAGGGTGCGGAGGAGGATTTTACCCTTGGTGCCTTCTGCCCTCCCTACAGCTGTGCCGAGTTACCACCCCATCTCAAGAAGAGAGAGTTTCTGACTCGCTCCCTAGAGACAGCATGTGCAGAGACCCAAAGGCACGCTTTATGCAAAGAGGCATGTAAATCAGACTGGGAAAGCTTCTGCCGGACTGCAGCTGCAACCTCAGTGAGAAGTAAGAGCTCAAGAGAAGCCGTTTAATGGAGGCTTTTGCCCACCACAAGAAGATCTGCCTAAGCAAAAGGCAAAGGACTCACTGACTGTCAGCAGACATGGGCTATGTCCAGTCCTCCAGCTGCTGGAGGTGGAGACCTGATTAGGCTACTGGTCTGTAGCCCGGCCCCCATGCGAAGTGCTTGTGTGCAGGGGAGCAACAAGGAGGCGGTTTTCTACAGCAGACTGCACCATGGGTGTCAGACCATTTCCCCCCTAGCCCTGTCTGGTTGTATTCAGTTCTACCTGGAGAACAGAGCTTGGCCAAAGTGATTGAGTTGCATGCAGTGAGAAAGGGCTGGTTAGAGTCCCAGCTTCTCTCTCGTCCTCTTGCATGCTTCTGTCCACTTTTCCACCTGCTCGGACCCTCTTTAACCTGCTGCGCTTTCAGTGTGGAGGGCTATCCCTAGAAAAGCAGCTGCTGTTCTTCCCCCTAAAACAATGGAAGGGAAAGCACCTCTCTCTGCCCCCTGGAGCTGAAAGGGACCACAGCTTCCTGATTTCACTGGGGTGGCTGTGGCATGTTCCCGCCACTGACACAGAGGGCAGTGCAGCTGCTCGTCTCCTGGCCCTGTGAAGCCAGTCTTGGAATTCAGATAAGACGGACACGGGCTGTTCCCCACGAACACACTCAGATAATACATGCCCTCCACAAACACTTGCTCTGCCCCCTAGGATCTCTCTGCTGCCTCCTCCAGCTCCTTGGCAGTGCTCTCAACTGCCATGTCGGAGACAGCCAGCTGCTGACCAGGGGCAGAGGAGGAGAAGGAGAGTTCTTAGGCACATGTTTGTCAGGGATGCCCCAAGGACATGTGAGAAAGGACAGTGAAGGAAGTGATCCTAGGGCTCCACCATTCTCTCAGCAGCCCTCTGGACAGTCCTGGCCTTAGATTTGAGTCCCATCTTTTCTGGGCCATTGAGCCACACATGTACCAGGTGGCATTAGGCAGTACCCTCCATCTGCCATGAAGGACACACACCTGAAACTCCACGTGCATCTGGGGCTGCCCCAGTCATATGTAAGTGGGGACTGCAGCTGTCCCAGCACCAGGGTATTAAAGCAAAGACCCCTCAACAGCAGGAGGATGGCAGGGAAGGAGAACATCAGTCCTGGTTCCTGGCCTATTGGTTGGAAACCACTTTGGCAGGCTACAAGATTACTCTCGGCTCCAGGAGACATCCCTGCCTAAGTGATGTTGGGGGACTGCTCGGGCAAATAGCCATTCCCCAGGGATGCAAACAAGAGAGGAAGTTGCCCTGGCCAGTGCCAAGTGCATTAAATCCAAGAGCCTTTGAGAGCAATGGAGCAGATGGAGAACTCAGGCTGAGTGAGGACAGGACCTATGCCTTGGGGAGCATGGGAGTGTTCTTAAGGACAGAGCGTGACTCGGATTGACAGCCCTGATCTGCTGCCTTCTTGGCCACCCACCCACACACACACTCCCCTCCCCCCAAGGTTGGCTCTATAGAGGGACATTCCCCCCCTTCCCTACAGCTGGTTCTCAGACGGAGAGACTAGAGGAGATGTATTTTTATTATTCACATTTATGGCAAGTTCCTCTAAAAGCCACAGAGGTGGGTATTGGACCCACACAGCCCAAACGACCTGAAGCTGCTTTACTAGTTTTACCCAGGAGGGAAAAAAAAAGGAGCCAGGCTCCCATCTGTCCCAGGGGGTAGGCGTGTGTGTGTTGGAAGCTGAGTTCCATTCATTACTGGAGCAGTCTGGAATGTAGCTTTCGGAAACGTCTCTCAGCATTATTTGCCGTGTTACTGTCACTGTGTATGTCTCAGGAGACGAGAGAGAGGCGGCAGGTGAGGTAATGTCTTTTGTAGGACCAATGTCTGGTGACAGAAGGGACAAACTTATTTCACAGAGCACTTCTGGAGGTCATAGCATTGTTATTATTTATACAGCCCTGGAGGCATGCTAGGTGCTGAACAATGTACAGTTAGATTAATTGGTACAATGTGTGCCATAGGCTGTGAAGCAGGGCGCTAAGAGCCCATGTTGCATGTATATTTAATGCCATTGGCGTGATCTGTATTAAATATACATGCAACCCCCAGTAGGGAGCCTGTGTGTGGCTGGGTAGATGTCCCCAGGGGGAGTTATTGGTGTGAATGGGTTCTTGTGCCATTAGACTTTTGTTGGGGGGTGGGGAGGCAGTTGATGCAGAGATTGCTTTGCCTTCATTTTGCCAAAGGCAAGTCACAGCGAGGGGAGTTCAGTTCCTTGTTCCCCTTGGCTCAGCTCCTAAATGACCTCCCCTGGGAGCCTGGGGTGCTGGCGTCATTCCTCCCAGCTCCGAAGCACCCCCCACCCACCCACCAGCCCTGCATGTTTCAGCAGCTCTGTAAGGCAGCAGCTCTGCGCAGTCCAACCTGTTTAGCCTGGAAACATACATGCCTGAGCTGTAACCAGCACCGAGCGAGCTTCTTGGAGCCTGCCTGCTCCCCTCCTCTCAGCAGCTAATGAGGAGCTACACGCACAGTGGGCGCTGGGCACCCCGGCACCTCCGCTTGCTGGGACTAATTGCCTGCGCCATGCCTGACGTCACTGCAGGGGTCCCACACGCCTCTAAGGCCTCCACCCGGGGGCTAATTATCAGGCTAGTGAGCACGGCCGAGGAGCAGGTGGCAGGGAGAGTGGGAAGATGGGGCTTTGCCTGTTCGGAAGGAGCCCGTCACTAATGGCAGAGACGCGAATCCCCCTCTGCTCCCAGTGGCTCAGGGGGGAGAGAGGCCACTGACGGCAAGGCAGCCCCACCGCTACAAAGGCAGCAGCAAGCAGAGCCTGCCCAGTCAGAACTGGGAGCGCATGAAACCAGAATGAGACCAAGGGCCTCTGTTCCACTTCCAGTCACAGCTGGGACTGGTGCATCCAGCGGGGAGCCCGCTTCAGAGCCCCAGCTTGCAGAAAGCTCCTGCAGGGCCCCGCGCTGCCTTGCCCAGCCTATTAAAAAAAAAGGCTCCTCGCTAAGGGGCACCTAAGACCTTGTCTCCACGGGGAGGAGAAACCCAGCCAGCTCCTCCCAGGCAGAAACTGCTGGAGTAGGGTCACTAAAACATGCCCCGCTGGTTTGCCTGGCCAGCACCTGCAAGACCAGACAGCGGGACAGGGGGGCGGAACCAGGCTGTATCTGTGCGGAAGTGGAGGGTTTCTTTGCCCACCCTGAATCTCAGGGCTGGAGTCTGGAGGCACGGGAGGCTTAGCTCCATCTGGCACAGCCAACCATACACCAAGGGCCCGAGTGGCCATTGCCCCGCACCTTGTGCAGAGTTCGACACTTGTGCAAAGCAAGAGTGTAAAATGCTACCAGACAGACCCGCCGCATGCTACGCTCGCCTTGCACAAGCTGCAGGGCAACAAAGAGCCTGGCAAAACATTTTGAGAGAGGAGCCCGGCCTGGGACCATCACATCCTGAGTCAGCCCGGACAGAGGTTATGTCAAACCTCCTGCAGCAACTGACACTTCCAAAGAGCACGTCTTCGACCTCCTACCTGTCTAGGGTTAGAAAGCTGCCCATCCCCCTGGCATCCAGCCACCCTATTCAAAGCTGTACGTGCACAGCAAGATGAAGAGGCTCTAGCTCCTAGGACAAGGTAGAACTAAACCCAAAGCCTGAGCGTGGCAGGCCTTTCTCCCCAGGAGGAGCTGCAGCTCATTACCATGCACCGTGCAGGGGAAGTAGGTCAGTAGAAGCAACAGAGAGGAGGAGCCAAAGCTCTGGCTCTGCTCTGAAAGCCCCCGTGGAGATTTCTTTCGGGATTTACTGGCAGGTGAATCACTGGAAACCACATCCTTTTAGTAACCCAGATTCCCCGCTTTAATTAGGCTCTGCCTGCCTGCAGGATGGATTCAAATGCGCTCCAGCGTCCAGTCTAAACGAGGGGCAGGCAGCTCTCGCCAGGCAGCAGCAGAGAAAGGCCGAGTTCAGGGGAGGGAAGGGGGGTGTTGAGCACAGCAGGACCATTGCTCTTCCCTGCCTCACCCTGCAGAGCCAGTGCCTCAGTGTGGCCTAGCTTTTCCAGAGCAGCCCTTAGGGCTGTTAGTGACAAGGATTGCAGAATGTGAATCGGGGGGATTCACGGACTGCAGGACATGAAGGAGGGAGGGTTTATAACAGGCTTCCCCTTTCCACTAACACTAAACTGGGCAGCTTCTTCCTCCTAATGCTGGACACGCCCTGCTTGATCGCTGCTTTGTAGCTCTGGGCACCTCCAGCTGGGATGGAAGGACTAGATTCTCTTAGTCTCTTCCATGTTTAGCCACATCTTGGCAATGGAAGCTCCCTTTTAGAGGGAGAGTGGAAAGAAAAAGCTAGCAGCCCAAGACCAGGCAATGAGGACCTTTGCCTCCAGGCTCTGAGTGCCACACTGACACTGGTATTTAGGGTTAAACCCAATAAAGTGCCAAAGGAGATTCCCCCTTCTCCCTCTGCCAGGCACAGGCCCCCGAGCAAAGCGACAGCACGGAGGAGACCCAAGTGACGAGGAACGGCAATCTGTTCCAACAGTAAATCCACATAACTCCAAAAAAAAGAGTCAGGCCCATTCCCCGCTGCCCCAGCCCATTCTGATTTTACAGAGAACACTAGAGTTTCACCCAGAAGAGCCCAGTGTCACTGCTGCCTTATTTCACCCCTTCATACGAGTCTTTAGGCTGAAGTGTTAGAACATGAGGGGTGGCGGGGCTAAAGGTCGGATCCTAAATCTGTATTTAGGCAGCTCAAGAGCAGGGGCCTGACCTGTTTGTATTTATGGGTGGGCTGCAGTAATGCCCTGGGGCCCCAGTGAAGGATCAAGGCCTCATTAGCACCCACGTCTCACACAGACGCACTAGAAACCGCAGGTGCCTGGCTTTTCTGGGAATCAGGGCACTGACTGCCAGTGCCCTAAGTACGAACGAAGGAACAAAATTCAGGCCTAAAGGGTCTGAACATTTCCACCTAAAACGCTGAGAAACAAAACAAAGCAAAGCATCTCATTCTCAGGGAACTGGTCCCCAGAGCCCATCCCTCCCGGTGCTGAAGGAAACTGCCTGCCCATCATCACCAGCCCACTGAACCCTGTCCCCTCAGAATCCCTCTGTTTAACCCTTCGGCTGTCACGACTGTTCCTGGGTTCTCATTTGTTGTTCCAGAATTTAGCTGAGTCCCGGGCTTAGTAGCTCATAAGCCAAACTTAACAACTCAAAAAACAAAGCAACACAGAAAAAACAAGAATAAAAAGCCATACACAAGTATGACTGGATGGACGGGGCCATGGAGGGGTGACCAGTGCTTGGCTGACTAACAGATGCTGGACTAGTAAATATTTATCACCTCCCCGATACATATTGTCCACACCATAGATATATCAGTCTGTATGAAGCACAAAATTGTAATAGGGTAGCCGTTAGGTAGCCTAAACTGGCTTTGCTCACTTAAGCTAAGTACTGCATAACCTTTGAGTTCACTGAAATAAGTGTTGGCCTGAATAAACAAGGAAACTGTCAAGATCAGGAGGGCTGAGAGCTTTACCACAGCAAGAGAATGGGAAATACTCTCACAGGTCTGTACCGCAGCGTTCCAAAGGAAGAGGACAAGACCTACGGTTGTTCAACCCTCATACAAACCTAGGAGGAGCCTTCACGCTCCTTGGTACTTGGAAAGCACGGGTTCAGAACAGAGATAAGGGCAGAAAAACAAAGCAGACAGCTGATTGGTTAACTCTAGTTTCGGGTGACATGTGCCGCTCCGTTTGTTAGCAAGCAGGTCAGTAGAAAGAGTTGGCTTTCGGTGTGTAACTTTGGGAGCTTGCCTTCTGCAAAAGGTGAATGTAACAATGCTGCCTGAGACGGCTTCTCAGAGACAGGGATCATATCAGACTTTTTCCCTGTGCTACATTATTATTGGCTTACAGCAATAAACCTGACTGACAGCGATTATTTGGTCTCTGGAATGTATTTCGTGGTGAACCAAAGGGCGGTCAAGCAACAGACTGTTCCATTTATCAGTTTTCACTCCCACCCTCCAGTGATGCCGCGGTGGCTGCTGAGCAATTCTGAAAACCAGGCCCAGGCAAGTAATGGAGCAGGACAAAGTGATGTGACAGGCATGGAAACCATACACCTGTCAGGATGGATCCTGGCTCCTTCATCATAGGACCTGCCACCCAGTTATGTCCTTACCACACCTCTAATGGGGATAGGTACAGGAGCGTTGTTAGCCCCAGGAGTGCTGGACAGAGGATTTAAATAGCCAGCTGTGGTAGCTGGGAACACGGCCTTCAGCTAGCCCATTTCTGTGGTGCCTCCATTTAAAATATGAAACAAATGACACATTTTCACATAAAGGGGGGGGGAAAAACAAACAAAACAAAAAAACAAACAACAACAAAAAAACCTTCCTAGCTCCTTCCCTTAATTCCTGACTCTCTGCACAATGGCTGGGGAGTCAGATATCCTCCAAGTGGAGCTTTCCCAGAATAATGACTCAGTTCCAGGAACAACCTTAATTCTGCACAGGCCTTGTTTTCTTAAGGCTTTTAGGAGTCTGCTGTTCCCAGTCCCCTCCCTCATGCCCAGTGACTGGGTATCTCCCTCCCCGGGGAATTCGTTTTAAAGCACTTACGGAATGAAGCTGAACTTTCAGATCTCTCACGTGGAGCCATTCCTGCCCCTGACAGGCCTCAGTGGCTTCCCCTGCAGTTCGGGCCTTTCCTAGAAGAGCTCTGCCTGGAGTTGGGCCCCCCGTCGTTGTTGCACGCAGGGCCCAGTCATTCCTGAGGCAGGCCACGTGGACCTGATCTGTGATCAGAAGGCCATTGTGCAGGCTGGCAGGTGAGAGGAGTGGGAGCGACAACTCCAGAGCCGCAATAACAGAGGCACTTAACCAGTCCGGCTGAGTTTACCTTGCAAGCAAAGCTGGTGTCAGGCACAGAGGAGGTTGTTAAGGCTCACTTCCCCTCCCATCAGCAGAGGTGGCAGACAGCGCCAGTGGACCCAGCCAGGTCGGGCAGGGAGCAGCCTCTGCCTGCCAAGGCACTGCCCAGGAGTCTTACATGTTAGCGGAACGTCATTTAAAAAGATACAGAGGAGTGTAATCGTAGCAACCACCAACCAGCCCCGACAGCGCTGGCGAGACACACGAGTCACCTGAGTAGGTGACTGGCAGACTTCCTCTGCAGCTCTGCCAATGCCCTTCAATCCCCACCGGTGTGCCTTCTCCCCCCCGACCCCGGCCACACCCTATTCCGTTCTCGGGCTCCTCTGCCCCCGCCCTGCCAATCCCCCGCACTCCTCCCCTTCTGCTCCCAGGCCGGATCTCTAAACATCGATCCCTCCACACACATCAAGCTGAGTGCAGAACCACTGTTACACCCCGGGCCTCAGCAAAGGTTGTGTGCACATCAGCCTGGGGATTTTGTCATGCTTGTGACGGGTTGGGCTGAGACCTGCCAACTCACTGGTGAAAGTCACCTTCTCGGGATTAGGACTGCAGTGGCGTCACACTGCAGCACATACTGGGGTTTTTACAGCACTTTGCCTCTTTACACACAAAAGAGGAAACTTCGCTTTGCAAAGTTCTGCAGCTGTCTTGGAAGTCACCCTCACCTAATTGGGAATGGGGGTTTGACCTCTATCAGTAGCAGGGAGAGCAGATTTCGCTCAGACAAGGCAGAGTGAAAGAGATGCCTAGAAAACACTGGAACTGGACCAGCTTTCTAGACCCCTTGGAACATTTTTGCAAACCTTCCTGGATTTTCATCTCCTGTGATTTTATCTGCTGCAGTCTTAATACTACCTTAGCAGAGTTATGCTAATTTCCTTCACTTCTTTCCAGTCAGTGCCTAATAAAGTGACTGAGCTTAGCAGAGACCCCACAGAGGGGAATGTGCCTCATTAATGGATGCATCGAAGGTGGTGGGGGGGATGTTACATGCACCCCAGAAAATGGATGGTGATGGGGCCTCAGACCATAACTCATTTCACATGGGAGGTTCCCAGCTGACGGTTGAGCACAGCTTCTGTAGGGGAAGGGCGAGCACTGAGCAGGGCAGGGGACGTATTTCTTCCCAAGCGGAGGCAAATAGCAACCACGTCTCCCTGAGTGCCCTGCAGAAGTGGCGTTTGTTCTTTGCTTGTGAGCAAAACGGAACAGAGTAACTTGTTCCCATCACCCCTATAATGGGAGGCTCCCTCTCCCACATGCCCTGGGTCTGCCTGCAAGCCCCTTTTCTCAGCTTCATCTTTGTTTGGGACTCAGATAGTGAACCTAAATATTTTACCTGAACCAACCAGGGCTCCAGATTCTCCCCTCTCCCTGAACCCCCAACCGAGCAGGAGTCACATGGTGTTCCCATGGCATTGCCTCCCTCGCACCCTCCGCTCACTGGCAGCCCATCTGCGCGGAGACAGCAAGCAACAGATGACAAGATCCACAATGATATCTGAAATTAGGTCAGCCATAGCCTGCAGCAGACTTTACCATGCATCATCCTGGCTCCTCTGCTGCATCAACTCGCTTATGTAATGCCCTGCTGCCAGAGGGCAGTCCCAGGTGAGAGATCTGTCTGGGCGGCCGCTAGACTTGTGTGTCTGCAGGGGAAGGAAAAGCTGGAAGACCTCCCAGCTGCCACCCCTAAGAAAAAATAGCCATGCAGGATCTCATTTCATCAGTGAAAACGGAATTAACAGCATCAGCTGGAGACAACATGCAGCTCTCCCTATGCAGCGAAACCCTGTCCAGCAGCCCCTTTGCCCCAACTGTTATCCCAGCCCTGGGCCCTATGCACCCAGCTCTGGTGAAGCTGCTAATCCCGCCTCTCTTCTCCCTCCCCCACAGCTCCCTCCTACTCCAGTCCTGGCTTTCTTGATCAGAAGTGGCCAGCCCTGCTAAATTCTGTGAGAATCACACTGCATTTCTCTTGTACGGTGACCAGCAAGCCAGGATTTGAACTCGTCTCCACACATGAAAGATGAGTGATTAAGTTCTGTGCCTCCCACTCCCATCCCCAATTCACCTGATCCTCTTGCTTCTCTACAGCCCCTTCCCTCCCCACTTCCTTCCCTCCCACGCCTGGAAGCTGGATTTGTTTTGTTGCATTGATGGTAGTTTTGGGATGAGTTGTGCTTTCACAATTGGCAACTTTCTCTGCTCCCTCCATTCCTCCTCCCGTGGATCATCCATATGTCAGTGTCATTAATATTTATGAGACTTGAGCTAAGAGACTGGGCTGCAAAGAGAATAACTCATGAATGCCAGTCTCATAAGCAGGGTATTGCATCAGGGTGCTGGACTCCAAGCCATGCAGGACCCCCAGGGAACTAGCGCAGCAGGTGGAGATGGTGTTCGCAGTTGCTCTCTCAGTTCCAGGGCCAGCAGGCACTGGGGTGTCTAAACCCCTTGAGCCTTTGCTGGTGGTTTGCAATTTCCACTGACCGAGAGAGAGGCAGGTCTCAGTTCATAGACAGCAGCCGAGTTCTCTGAGCTCTCCAGCTGGTGCTGTGAGCAGTGCGGAATTCAGCCGAAATGCAGAGCAGAGCCAATGTGACCAAAAGGGCCGCCCAGCAAACCAGTGTGCACCTGGCAGTCCTGACTCTCCTTTCTACCAGAGCGCCCTCCTGCTGCCGTGTCCGCAGCACTCCCTGGCAATGGACGCTCCTATGAATCCTGACATCCAAAGTCACTGGTTCTTTGGACCTCTACCCTGTCCACGGATCCTGCCTCAGCCCACCCTGCCTTGCACGGCTTTCATCGGTAGGGCCAAGATCTCCCTCCAACAGCTGAGACTAGGCAGTGTCACGAGGCTAGCTGCTGCTGCAAACTCCTCTCCATCCCACACACATGCCAGGGAACAGGTTTGCTTCTTACTGAGGCGGAAGCATCAGCCGCTGCAGCGAGACGGTCCAGGCATGGGCTGGCAGAGCACAGACAAGGGGGCGAGCATCAGGCTGAAGTGAGGCACGGGCAGCAGGGCTGAAGGAGACTAACTCCTCCAAATAAAGGCAGAGCAGCTTAGAGCCCTTCTCAGCAGGCACCAAGCACTTGTAGGGGCCTGGAGTTGCCCAGAAAGTGGCAGATGCAGGTAGGGACTGGTGAGCCTGGTCAGTTGAGAATCTTCTCCCCCACCCCACATTGTTAGGGCAGATCTCCCTTCAAAGCTAGGGACACTGGACACACTGTTTTCATCTCCCATTTTCTCCTGGAATACCATGGCAAGAGGCAGTTGTTACTGCAGCATTCCCAGCTGGAAGCAGAAGAGCCGGACAGAGAGGACGCTCCCTCCAGAGCCTCAGCCCAGATTTAGGGACGCGAGCAGCTCGAGGGCTTGGAGAAGCTTCAGACAAGCACAAGCCCATGGGTAGACATCTGAGTGCAACAGACAGACCTCTCTCCAAGGCTCTCACTGCAGCAGCCTGGAGCCAGCCCTGCTTTCCCAGGCATGGGCAGCAACTTGGCTGTGGACCTGCTTTCTGGCTCCACTCCCCTGCATGGGGCCAGGCCCGGAGGTCTGAGATGCCCCCACAGCAGTATGGGGCTCTGTCTGGATTCTGGAAGGTTTCCAGATCAAACCTGCCATTGGTGCTTTCGCCCTGAGATGATGGAGTTGAGATTTCCTGAGTCTGGGGAACAAGAACCGGCTCCTCATCCACCTTCCCGGGCTGACATGATGGCAAGGCAGGGGAGCTGCTACCACCTCAACAGGCAGCACAGGCAGCCGAAGCTGGGGCGCCTCAGCATGGCCGGAAGTACCAGGTTACCCTGGATGGGAGCTGGGGAACTCCGGCATACACCTGTCTCCTCATCCCTTTCACAGCCAGGCCACAAGCTCCCGAAAGCCACAGAAGGAGCAAGCAAGAAAGGGTGAGACAAGGATCCAGCGGGGGCCCGGATGGGAGGCTACTCCCTGGCCCCTGCACGTGCTTGTATTTAATGAGGGTTCAGCCCAGATTGTATTTTGGGTGGCTAGTTACTGCCAGTCCTCACCCGTCTGTGGAGGGGAACATCCCAGAGCATCACAGCCTGTGGAGGAGATGTCCCCCCACCCCCTCGGGAGCTGCTCCTCCTCCCCGCCTCCCTCACTGACTCCTGGCTTCGAGCAAAGGCCAGCCGTCCCTGTGCACCAAGCCTCCCGGAGATGATAGCTCTGACAGCAGGGACCTTTGCAGATATGCTGCACAGGTGTCATACCCCATGCTAGCCTAGAGGATGCAGCCTGTCCGCACCTTCCTGGACCAACAGGGGCAGGGGGTACAACGCGCTCTGCCTTTTAAAGTCCGGAGTGTTCCACCCAGGTAGCTAGGTCACAGGCTCTCCAGGCAGCCCCACATCCGGGGCATTGCCCCACCCCGGTCCAATTACCCTGTCCAGAGCCCTTTGGGCACAGAGGCTCAGGAAGGGATTTCTTGCTATAGTCCAAAGCACAACCTCCTCCTAACTGCTGCCCAGCCCTCATCTTAGTTTAAAGTGCAGAACGGAAGGATTTTGTCCTACTTTGAGAGCAAATTCACAGCCAGGGTGTCACCTCCAACTTCTGCCATAGACACACATTATTCAGGGGATCTGGACACTGCACTGTAACTACACCCACACAGCTGGGCCGGTAACACATTCCCTGAGGTTAAGGTGTTGTGTTAAAAGAACTTGCCACTGAGCAAATTAACTCCAGTACCGATCTGGGTTTCGCTTCTAGAGGTCATGCTCTAGCTTCATGCCTTCAGTCCATGCTACCCTGGTCTTGGTGCCTTTTCTCCAGAGCCCTGAAACCGTGTGTCGGAAGCAGGAATGCATGGGCCTTTATGCCTGTGTTCACACCTCCTACAAGCAAGACGCTCTGAAGACGTTGCTGTTAGTTACCAGCAATAACCACGTCAGGTTAACTGGATACCAGTTTACTGCTAACAAAAAGCTACAGGTGACATTTTCTGAACCCATTGACATCTAAGTAATTTGTCATGAAAACCTTGTTACACACCAGCCCGATTCCCCCAGTCATCCTGGTTCTGCTCACCAGAAATCAGGTGTGTGTGTTAAACAGAAAGCTTTAATCACATGGCTACCCACTGCAATTTCTAGTGAATTACAAAGCTACCGGATTTCTCACAGACTTTCAGAATCTAAGAGCTCTCTCAAGAATTTGTCTGATATTTTATTAGCTGGTAAGAATGCTCTTTACAAAAGGGAGAGATTTTTCTTTTAAGTGATGACATGATGAGTGGCTCCAACTGTGCCGCCCCCCCCCCTTTTATCTGCTTGCTGGACCCATGTGATTGCTGACATGTAGCTCCCTTCCCAACCATGGTTAACCACTTCACCATGCTCCGTGCTGGAAGGAAAACTGCCTCGCACAAGCTACTAGCCTAACGGCATATCTACCCCAAGCAAAGGCTGCTGCAGCAGGGAGAAAAGCCAAAGCTCTTGGATGCTCACGAAGGACCCTCCCATGGGCGAGTTGCTCAGGAGGGCTCAAATAAACAGAACATTAAAAAAAATAAAATCAATGCAACCAGCTCGGCAAGAGCGAGCGAACAGCTGGGTCTTCACAGTCCAGGGCACAGCCACCTAGCGAGCCCAGGAGAGCAGGAAAAGCACGTTCCTGAGGAAACACTTTGTAACAAGCTCTTGAGAGCTGGCAACCAACCTTAGAGTTAGTTGCTCACAGACTTTAAGCCGCACCATAGTCAGATTCTTGACTAACCAACGGGCCCACAGAACACAGCATGCACGTGCGATGAAAGTGCGCAACAGAAGCGGGAACCTGATCTGCCTACCAAGCCAGCCTGCTCCCTTACCCTTCTCGTCAGCCTAGACATCATACCCTTTATCTGCCGCAGCCCTGCCAGCTCTGCATCTCGCACGCCATCGAGGCTGCGCACACAAGGGGGACAATCCTGAGAAGATTTGCTGACCAGGTGCAGGGCTGCAACACCAGGGCTTGGCCCGTCGTAACCTTTATCACAGGGACCAGCTACTGCAGCAGTAAGGGGCACTGCTGGGCGATAAACTGTGGTAGCTTTTGTGCAGGCAGACAGCCACAGATCTCTGTGCCATCCCCAGCTTTGGCAGGAGACCCAGCCTGCTGTTTTATCTGCTGGAAACAGGCAGCTGGACACAGGTTTATGGCTATGTCTGAGGATCAGCGACATGCTCCTTAGCCTGCAATAAGCCCAGCTGGTTTCCCGCTGTCAGTCTCTTGGGGATTCGATTACTTGATCCTCCCTCTCACGTGGCGCTGCTGTAGGACAACCTACCCGCACTGCCCCATGGCCCGGAGAGGAGCTGCCACCCCGGCCAGCCTGCTAGCAACGCGCTTGGCCTCTTAAGGCTCCTACTGCCCCCATGGCAGTTCCAAGCCTCTCCCCTCTAGCCCGAGGAAGGAACATGTGCAGGGTTCCCCAGCCTATTGGCTGAGATTCTCTCACAGGCCCAGTCAGTTAGTGGCAGAACCAGGAACAGAAACCAGAAGTCAGCTGCCTCTTGCTCTCACCACTAGGCAACACTTCCCCTGCCCACACACCTGCCCTGGGCTGGCCTCTCAGTTGTGCACCCCCACCCCACAGAGCAAGTACCACTCTACATTCATTTTGAGCCTTTCGCTTCCCGGGGGCTCCCCCCACTTTCTCCTTTAAAAAAAATAAATCTTTCAGCCTTTCCCATCTCCGCTGGCCCAGTCCAGGCTTCTCCATCACTCTAATGGCATTGCACATAATTATCTCGTTTGATATTCATTTGGATGTCAGAGAAATTGGATTCATTTGCCTGTAATTAATATGCCCTTAAAATAAAGCCCTGGGGCCGGCCCTGCTCTAGGCAAGGGCTTGGGCTGGCAAGGAGAAGAGGCTTGAGGTGACTTGTTTCCCGGGGCACAGATACAAGGTTCTCACAGCAAGGAAACAGCACAGCTCCCCCGCCACTCAGACACAGCCCTGTGGGCTCATTACACTGTACGCGCAGAAATCAAACATGGCCGAGCCCACCGCACGAGGCAGCTGGAAGTTTCCGATGGGATTAACAGAGCTATCCCTGAGCCAAACCCCACAGGGAAGAGTGCAGCTCCAGTCTCAAACCAGTCTTTGACCAGCGAAATCAGCAAGTAACGTGGAGCCTGGGAAAGGCACAGACCCACCCGCTTTGGCCAGCAGTTTCTCCCATAGGAGTCGGAGACCTGGGCAGCCCTGCAGCACAACAGGTGCAGATGCACCATCAGGAAACCCACACGTCCTCTTCTAGTGGCTGTCCACATAAAGAGAGAAGTGCCAGTGCCGCCCACTGATGGAATGACGCTGTTAGCTCCAGGGGTGGAAGGCCATGTTTAGGGGGGAGGTCCTGCTAAGCCACGGAAGACACAACCACCCGGGTGGTATCATTGTAGGTTACCGTTAAACTGGCATGTCCCAGGATGTGGTAAGAAACGTCGCCTGCCTGAAAGGAGAGGAGAAACTCCTTAACGGGGTCCGTCCCTCCGCTCCCTGGGGAGAAAGCCGGGATCAGGGAGATGGCACCGAGCAGTGAACAGAGTAGGAGAGACGTCACAAAGCAAGGCAACCACCTTGGCTTTAAACCAGTGCCAGCCTGCCCTCTGCTTGCTGATAGACTCCCTGTCCTAGGCTGCGTGGAAGCAGCTAGACTCCTGGTTAGCTGACTAATTAAATACCAGGAAGCGGAGATCAGTTTCCATTGATCCTGATGTGAGTGCTGGTGAAAGGAGCTGGCTTGACAGATGGCACTTTCCAAGACCATTTATCCACTGAGCAGCGTAGAGACACAGGCCCCTGGAGCAAGCATCCCAGCTCACCTGGCTCCAGAGGCAGCATCTCTTTGGGCGAAGGGGGGTTAACATCACATCCATCTGAGCCCTCATCTCACTGCTAAGACGCGTAGATGTCGGTGACACGGACACCAGCCTGTTACCTCATTTCACACAGGCACCGACGAGCTCTCAGAGGCAAAGGACTCGCAATGCATACTAACCTGGCTCGGACTTGGTTTGGAAACCTGGAAGGGGGGTGGCTCCATACTCTAGTCCCACTCCTTTGCTCCATCCAGTACCCCCCTCCTTGTCTCACACCCTCCAACTCACTGCAGCTCCATGCAAAGCAGGAGACCCCTCTCCACCCAGAGGTATCAAAGCCGCATATTATTTCCCCGGCGCCTGTGCAGTGGCAGGGATATTTCACATTTACTTGGCCAACCAAAAGCTTCCTGGTGCAGCACGGAGATGCTGGAGATCGAGATGTGGGTTTGAGGAGAACCACTGAGACGGTTCCTGCCTGGCCCCTTCATTGTTCCAAAGTCATTCCTGGCGCAGATGGGGAAGAGAGCACCCCAGGGCTGGTGCGGGGAGGACAAGCTCTGTGCTGAGGTCTCAAAGTTAGAGAGAAAGACAGACACTCAGCTCCACTGACTCACTCTGTTCTGAGACAGCCACACGGGAGATCTGAGCAGGGACACTCAGCTGCCTGATTTGTGCGTCAGGTCTCCTGGGACTCCAGGCCCATGACAAAACTAAACGAAGGGGTTCCATCATCCTGAGGCCCTGTTCTCTCCTAGCCCCATCAGAGGGAAAGTCAGCTGTAAAGTCAAGTCGGTGCAGGACACCGAGAAAAGGGCAGTGTGTGGTAAGTAACTTCTAGGCACGCAGGGTCACCTGCGCCATTTTGCCTTCTTCAGAGCTGCAAAGATGCTCAAGCCGGACCTTTGCAAAGAGAAATCTCTACCTGCCCTTTACGTTTCAGTGGAGAGGAGCGCTGTGCTGCAGCCCTGAGCTTCACCATGACGGCACCTGCCGGAACAGCCTCATTTATTACGAACAGGCACGTCGGAGCCACTTCCGGGGCCCCTGCTCATTTGCTTTAGTAAACATGCTCCTGTGACAAGGCGCTGACATGGGGGGTGGGGGGGACCTGCTGGAGAGATTCATACTTGTGGGAAGGCGGCCATGCATCGGTGTGCAGTCAGGGGAAGGGGGCTGCGTGCTCGCCATCATTTGGCAGCATCCTTAGCGGTGGATGAACTGCATAGCAGGCTCGGAGCGGAGGATACACCAACGAAGGCAGGGTTTGCATCAGAGCATTGGCCCAATAAACTCGGCATCCCACCCCGAATGGTACCTGAAGCTTCACAGAAACCCCCCAGCTGTGCGACGGGGACAGGGCAGGAGGAGACGCCTTCCTGACCCCAGCAGAAATCAGCTGAAACAGGAGATCTGATTCGCCAGTTCAGTCTCTGCAATACAAGCAGAGAGACCAGCCCGTTTGATGCTCTAGGCCCATGTCTTGCCGGACAATAAACTATTTGGGTTTTGGCAAGTAAAAGGCTTTTCTGAGCACATTTTTAAGACCCTGGCAGCAAGGAGGATACTGGTGCTGCAGTTGGGGCAGAAAGCAGCGCTCAGGAGACTGGCAGGAAGGCTCGTTCAGGCAGCAGTGGATGGTGCAAAGGGAAGCTGCAGCCCAAAGGAATTCAGGCTGGCCGGTACAGAGGGGCACGGGGTGGGACTTAGTTAAAACCAGTGAAACTTGATTCTAAACCTGCCTCCATCAACGCATGGGGCTAAGCCACACCCACCAGAGCCAGGTTTACACTGAAGAGTGTCCTCACGAGGATTTACACGGGTTTAATGAAACCTCCACAGCCTCCGTGTGCTGACAAGCCTTCGGGGCATCACAGCCAGTGAGTGCAATATATCTGCCCGCCTGGTGCTCCCCAGCAGAGTGAAGGGTCGCCTACCCACCTGAACGGATCCCGGAGCTGTTCGTTACTTGAATGACCAGTTTCCCAGTTGAAGGAGCCCAGTAGAGGGCCCTGGTTAGGGAGCTCCTGGGGGAGGGCCCACGAGCAGCTCATGAATATTATGGCTCTGAAAACCACACAGCTGATGTGCATGGGAGGCGGAGCAGGGACAGGCCAGGTGGATCCAATCAGTTCCAAGAACAAGCAGTCCAGACAGCACTGTCTGGAGCAGTGCAGCCCAAAAACCAGCCCTGTACACCCCACCCCTCCCGTTCACATGGTGCTGAGAGGAGACTCAGCCATGCTCCGCAGAGACACCCCAGCTTGTGAACATTTGCAAGGCTGTATGGGCGCCATGCTCCCAGCATAGGTGGTGAGGCAGGGAGCCAGGGACAGGCCATCTGGAATGGGAAGGAGTCTGGATTTCAGAGCAGTTAGATGGGCTGTTCAATACTGGACTTGGTTTGGGTGGCCTGGATGACACCAGCTGGAGCCTGGCAGGCCCTTGGGTGATACAGAGGGCGAACCCAGCCAAGGAGAGACTCCCAGAACTGTGGGAGCAGAGCAGAGGGATTTTCAAGGTCCTGCCCTATTGAGACACTAGCTCCATTCCCTGAGGCTGGATTCCCCCTAGCAAGCCCTTTACCGGCAGCAGTCTCTGCCTAGGAGCAGACCCTGAACCCCACCTCTTGTGGGCCCCCACAGGGCCTGTTCACCCCACCCCAGGGAGTGGGGCAGAACAGCTCCCGGTAGCATTAAGACACTCACTCAGTCCCGGCGTGCTGTCAGGCTGGGGAGAGCTGTGATTCACTCTCTGAGCGGAGGACACAGGTGAAGGCGTGGCAGCCAAGCCACTTTCTGATGGGGTGCTTTACAGGGAAGAAGCCCGCTGCTGGAATCACGGCACCTGCTTACAGGGGCCATTTCCAGGCTCCTCTTCCTCCCCCACCCAGTGCATCTGGTCACCCTGGGGGTCTCTGGGTTTTTCTCCTGGCCTTCTCTGGCTCCCGCCTGGCTGCTCAAAGTGAGGAGATTAATCGCCATGGCGATGGCTTTACAATGAGAGGGTGGGAGAAAGCCAAGCTGGGGAGGGGGCCGTGATCTCACACAGGTGCAAGGCTGGCTGGGGCTGACTCAGGGAGAACTAGGAAAGGGGGGCCAAGGTCAACTCCATCAGTATCCGGCCCAAGGGATTTAGAGCACGTCCCATGGCGTTGGAAGGGGGTGTTCCTAAAGCCGTTAGGCACATTTGAAACTCCCCCTAAGAGGCCCAGCGAGGTCGTTGCTCCAAATCAGAAGCCAGTGGACCTCGCTAGCGGTGCCAGCTGTGTAGCGACTGCCCTGCGTTAAGCCGGGGTGGTCTCTGGGCAGTGCCGCGTGGAGGGGTGTTTGTGTCACAAACCCCCATCCCCTCGGCCCTGCAAGCGCTAGCCCAGCTGATGGGCTCAGCAGAGGCCCAGGAGCAGGTGCTCCGAGGCGGAACTCCACCACCTTCCCAGCAGCCTGGAGGGAGGGTGGGAAGAGAAGCTGCCCTGGCTTTGGTGTCACGTCTGCTCTGGAGATGGGGGTCTTGCACCGTCCATGAACAGTGCGTGCAGTTAATGGGTGACAGCACAGCCTGGAGCATGAGGGGCCGGGGCTGAGACCCCCTCCCCTATTGACCCAGCAACGAATCTCTCTCTGACTTCCAGGGTGGGGTGAAAGTGGGGCTGGAGCTCCCCCTTGGAAATGGAGCTCAGCAGCCCAAGTGATGCAAAGCCACACGTCCCCCCTCTTGATCTGGAAGACAGCCTCTCTCCCTGGGATGTGCCAAGACCAGCTCAGAAGGCGCTTCCAAACCCGCACTGACAGTAGGGGGCCCACTGCCACAGGAGCAGCTGGAAATGCGTGTGATCACTGGTGCTTCTGCACCAACCCTGGGCAATGTGGGGTGGGGGCTGCTCTGGGCCAAGAGCCCCCAGGGGAGCTGCACAGCTCTCCTTAAGTGCTGCCCAGGGTGAGGCACATGGGGGGACTTCCCTTCACCCTCTTTAACAAGATACTCTCCACTGACTCTTCCCCTTGTCCCTTCTGCATGTGCACGTTCCCTCCCAACGCCACGTCTAGGTGCATCACTTGTTCCCCTCTGCAGGGAAGCAGCCACTCCAGTCCCACCTAGGGGTTTGCGGCAGGTAAGGGGAGACGGTTACATGTTGAATATTGTGCCTTGCGGCCAAGATTTCCCAGCCATGACTGCAAGGCGACCAGCTTTGTGCATGTGCAATTTTAAGTTAGAAACCTAGAGTCCCTTGCAAGTCTCTTACTGGGGCTAAAATGCCCCCACAGCTGAGCATCCATGCTGAGATGGTGCATGGACAGCATATTGTAACTTCCATGGGAATCACAAGGAAGGGACCTAAGGAACCCCCTCACATCTGACCCTCTGTAAAATGCCCACAACAGAGACGTTGGGGTATGTCAAGGGCTCTTTGCTTCCTGCTTTAGAGCTGTCAGCTCAGTGTACGCTGGGGGTCCTGAACAATGCATCACTCTTCTCCAACCCTTACCATTGCTAGCCCAATCACTTGTGCAAAGCAGAGCAGGGCAGAGAAACCAACTAGCCCCTTTCTCTGCGGTGCTGTAGACTTTCCTTCTAAAGGGGCTGATGCGCCTGGGGAAAGGCACTCAGTGAGGCGTGATGAGCATCAAGAAACGAGCCTGGATGGTTGGGTGGCTGGCTGGATCTAGTCCATGGGGTGAGTCCCCCATCTGTCGGCATGGGCACGCCAACAGCTGCGCACAGCTGGCACCCACTAGTGAAGCCAGAGCGACTTTGCTGGTGCATGGAGAGATCTCAACTGATGCTAATTACGCTCGTAAAAACCCTCCCTTGTACCCATGTGTGGGCTGCACGTTCCCCTCACCAGCCACCCCAATTATGAGTCACTGTCAAGTTCTCCACCCCCTCCACACCTGTGAGGTCTGAGCAAGGGATGGCTTTGGCTGGCATTAGAGGCACACAGGTGGCACTGCCTCAGCTCCCTGTCAGCTCTGGGTCTTGTCACAGTTTGTTCAGCGGTGGCTAAGTGAGGAGGCGGCCATGGGGGAGGCGAGTGCAGGAGGGTTTGTTCAGTCGTTTTATTGGCGTCTCAATCTGGTTGCTTCCAGGAGGTGCTGGCTCGGGGCTGTGCCCTGCGGCCAGGAGACGTGGTGGTGACAGAGCCAGGATCGCCTGTGGGCATGATGAGTGGAGTGAGAGAATGCTGCACTTCCGCTGCCGCGCTGCTTGGGACTTGCACAGCCTGCAGCCAGAACTCCTCTGTGCGCCTCCTCCAGCCCTGCCCCGTGAGCTGGGGGGGCAGACATAAAATCAAACGCAACCTCTTTTCTTCTGTCTGCAGCCCCCGTGATCCCGCACATCACAGCGATCAAAGGCGCCCAGCCTTGCTCTGGCTCTCCCACCACCCCAAACGCCCGTTGGAACGAGGATCTTGGAGGCATCAGAAGACTGGGAGCTTGCAGGCTTCTGCCCGGGTGCTCTGGTGACTTGAAAACAAGTCACGGGGACTCTCTGCTTTTCAGATCTGTTAACCCCTTATTTCTGTTGTGGCAGGATTGCAGGGAGATGCATGTCACCTACCGGGTGCTGGCACGGTCCCATCTTCTCACAGCAGCGGTGCTGACCAACGAAGTTCTCCAAAGTGGGCAAAGTCCCAGGCCCCTCAGGAGAAAAAATGAGTTTTCTCTTTCTTCTTAGTTTATAATGGGGCAGCACTTCCAGGCTAAGTAGGCCAGGGCCCCACTGTGCTGGCTGCTGCCGACTCACAGCAAGGAAGCTGCTCTGCTCTTTATTAAAACTCAGCCAGAGCGGGGCCAGGAGTGAGAGAGCAAAGCATGACAAAGAAATAGAGCAGGCCAACATGCATGAAGGTGAAGTGCCTTGCCAAGTCTGGAAAAGAACCCAGGCGTTCTGACACCCCCCCTCAGTCCTCTACCTTAACCACAGGGGACCTCATCCTTCCTCCCCTTGGACGCAATCACACACACAGGGACATTGTCTGAAGACAGATTTGCATGACAGGAACAACACTGAGGGGACTTGAATTGGGGGACCCCTATCTCAGGGGAGTGCCTAACCACTAGGCTACAGGTTATAAGAGGGACTTCCCCAGCTGTTTTGTGCAGTCAGACAGCCTCTGAGCACAGCGACCGGATCAGGTCCCGCATGTAGCTTAGGCAGCCAGCCAGCTCCCTTCTCCCTGGTTTGTGAATCACTCTGGACTTAGGTGAGCGAGAGCTGCCCAGAGCGAGGCTGCAGCTCTCTGGCTTAGAGCAGAAACAGGCATCCAGGAAACGTCTACTGCAAAACCTTTTGTGCTGAGCAAGCTGAGGCACCTGCAGCATTTGGTGGCAGCTGTATGGGAGTTTTGTGCATTGCAGTGGTGCCTAAGGACCTTTGTGGAGGCCACCAAACTGCTGAATCCAACCCTACGGGGAAAAGGCTCCTGCGCAGCAAATGGGACAAGGATGGCGGTGTTGATTCAGGAGCATTGGTTCTGTGCTTGACAGCTAAGATGAAGGTTCACAGGCTGCTTGACTGCCTGATGTGTCTCCAAGCATGTTAGCCAGCAAGCAGCTGTCCCAGTACCTGACACCAGCACCCTAGTCCATTCAGGCGATCGGAGCCCCGGCCCTGCCATTCTCTGGCTCCTTACTATGGAAAGCCACTTGGACGTTCAACCTGCACCACGGGCTGCTGGAAAGCAGCCCCCAGTGCCTGTGGGCACTAGAGCAAAGAGAACTGTGCCGTGTGGATGCTGTTCCCAGCAGAGATCACCAAGCAGGGACTGACAAACCTGCCACGCCATTTACAAAGAGGCAGGATTTCTTGCATAAGGCCCTCAAGGTCCGGTAACTGGTGACCGGCAGGGCAGCAGCCATTGAGACCCGACGGACCAAGGACTGTTTGACTTATTCGCCAGGGAGACTGGGAGCTTCCCAGCCACCTGAATTCAGGCCTTAGAGACCAGCAGCTCCCCTCCTCCAAACCAGGCAGCAGATTGTTGGCTCCTGCACCTCCCTTGTGAGTTATACGCCCACCTCTGCCCGTCTGTCAGGACTAGCAGGCGCTGGTTACTGGGCTTCTGTTCCCCTGAGATGTGTGAAGTGACAGCAATCACACAGGCTGGAGTGACTGCACGGGGAAGGGGGGGAGGTTAGAAGTATGCTGGGGATGGGGACGCCCGTGAGACTGTCACCAAACGGATGGCAAGCGGCCATCACACTGTTTTTAACCCGTTGTGTTAACAAACACCCCAGACTGAATTCTCAAGGTCTTGCCATAGACTGTCCCACACATGACGCCCAGACACAGGTTTGTTATTCTCAGGTGGCTGGTGAGGATTTATTTCTGCACCATGTTTTTAAAAAAATCAGACAGGTAAAACATTCTCTAGCATTCACAACCCATCAATGGCTGAGGCTCCTGCCCCATGAGCAGAGCCCAGCGAGGCCGTCTCCTGGTTTATCTGTGGTCATCCTGGCTTTTCACCCCATGAAGTACCCTGAATTCCTGAGATGGACGGTCAGCCAGGGGGCTCTGTAGTGCCAGGAGGGCTCAGCTCTGATCCCAGATGTGGTGGAAGTTCACATGGGCTGGGCAGTTTCCTGTTGGTGCCAAATTAATGGTTGGCCTCAGCCTCTTCTTCCTTCCTGGAACAAGAACAAGAGCAGGTCACTAAGAGTAAAAAAAAACAGCCACCCCAGGTGACGCCCTGCTACTCTGGGAATTGGAGCTGGAGATGCCGGAGCTCTGGGATGCCATCTTTCACCTGTGCTAAAATCTCATGCCATGAGTTTGGTGTCTCAGCTTAATGCACGTGTCCAAAACTCAGCATAGTTTGATGGGACTCTCAACATCTGCCCAGGACTGGCCCAGCAGGAAGGTGCTGCAAGTTGGGATTGAGGGGCATCAGCAGAGCTGTGTGGATGGGGGTCTTGCTCTCGCAGTGCCTAGCACCTCCTTACAGCTCTGCAATCCACCGCGGCAGCACTCCCTGTGAAGAGAGTGGAGCAGGCCATGGTGCGCTGGTAGAGGTGTTCTGAACATCGCCTCCCCCCATCACACCGGCCTCTGACCAGCAGTAGCGACCCTCACATTAACCAGCCCCAACAAAGCAGCTGTTTTCTGGCCCAGTTACAATCCCCTCTAGGCCAGACCAGCCATTGAGACCTTGGAGCAATTTGCCTCTCACTAACCAGGCTAATCTTCATGCAGTTTTATTGTCCTGTGTCTCTCCAGCCCCTTAGTTGTGCAGGTGACTGTAGGACAGAGAATCCAGTTATGAGCGGCTAGGAACCGTGCTGAAAATGTTGCCTCTACATTTAAATAAAAACGGCATGGAGGGATGGGGGGCGGGGTTGTTATAAAGAGAATGACTTAGAGCAAAGCTCTGCTCTCGCTCACTCTGGGATTGACAGCAGTGAAACCTCATAGACATCAGAAGGGTTACTCTGGGTTTACACAGTGTGGTTACTCTAGAATTATACCAGTATAACAGGGCAGAATCCAGCCCAGCATTACAAAAGAATGAGGTGGCCTGG
Organism: Mesoclemmys tuberculata; assembly: GCA_007922155.1. Lineage (NCBI taxonomy): Eukaryota > Metazoa > Chordata > Testudines > Chelidae > Mesoclemmys > Mesoclemmys tuberculata. The sequence continues at coordinate 22,005,565 of ML675637.1, forward strand.
CCTTTTCCTTGGTTATTAAGGCACTGAGGCCAGCTCCTTGAAGGTATTTTTGTCCACCCTCACATCACACACGGGGGCCTTAGCACTTGGCTTATCATGTACACCGGAAACGAACAAAATCTCCAATGACCTTCCGCAGCCCAGGACATGGCCCCAGTGGGAGGGAACACATGGTGCGGCACAGACGGCCCCCGTCACAAATGGCCCATTCCACGGGGGCGGCACATTCCCTGCTGTAGCTTTATCCCAACTTGTTACCCCGGCTGTCCCTTTAATGCAATTACCCAAGAGCATTACATGAGCAGATCCCCTCTGCCCACACACCTACCTCTCTGGCCCAGGAGATGTGGCCGCCTGTGGGGAGGACAGGTGCTTCCGGATGTACTCTCTGGACCTTATGTCAGCCTGGAATTGGGGAGGAGACAGATTAGAGAAGATGCAAGATTGGACTGGTCCAGCTGCCCAGTGCCTTTCACTCTCTCTAACGAGCTGTGCCAGGCAGCTGTCCTCAGGCGGCCACATAGGCCAGGAGGGAGAGTCGCTCTTAGACTGGGGGAGTTCAGCCCCAGGCTAAGTGCAGCATTCATCTTCTCTGCATGATGGAGGGGTGTGTGGGCTGAGCCCTCTTGGCCCCCCAGGCCATCTGCAGCGTAAGGCCGGCAGTTGTGGGTAGGGCTCCCACACAAGGAGGGACCCACCTACCTCCCTGACCTCATCCCATTCAGTCCCTCGGCCTCCACTGAACCCCAGCTGAGAAGACATGGCCCGAATGGGAGGAGAGGAGGGTCATGGTCCAGGCAGCCCGAGTTGCAGCAGAGATGAGATTTCTAAAGCCCAGCTCCCCATCACTGCAACCCCCCCAATGGAAGACGGCACGGCACATTGTGGGCAGTGGGTGCTGCCGGCGTGCGCCATTCGGTGCCAAGGACCAGCTCAGCACTGGGCTGCTCCCGAGCGCCGGAGGGGGTGGGGCAGCAGGCAACGAAACACGTGTGGTCGGAGCCAGACAGCTCAGCTGCGAGAGCAAATCCCTGTCAAATCCTCCAGCCCTTGACGCACGTTCCAGGAGCTCTGGCGAGTTCAGCTGGCCTCATCCAAAGGATTCCGAGAGACCTGAGTGCCTGGGATGCCCAGCAGCAATGCGATGAACATGCCTCCCTGACACCCACTGAGATCTGCGTGCACCAGTGCACCTAATGAGATAGCACATCCCTTTCAACAAGGCGTCAACACACAGTTGAGAAGCCCCCAGCTCGGCACCCTGGCTCAGCGCTCAAACTCAGTCCACAGAACAAAGGCTCTGGTAGAACCAAGGGCCTGCTAAAGCGGGCGAGGAAACACCAGCCACTGACGCTGGAGGCTTCGACTCCCCCACTCTTGCTCAGCTTTTTGTTCCTGTTAATAAAGCCCTTCGAGGGCAGGGCAGGCCCCTTTGGTTGCACCCCAGGCTGTCTTATAGCCTTGGAGGGTCTGTCTATACTGCAATCAGACACCCACGGCTGGCCCACGCCAGCTGATTTGAGTTCATGGGGCTTGGGCTGCAAGGCTCAGAGTTGATGCATCCCCAGCAATAGCAAAAGTTCTTCTTGTTGGTTTCGAAGTGCATGACTTTGCACTATTCAATATCATCCATTTCTGTTACTGCAGTTTTCAAGGGCCTCCAGATCTTGCTCAAGATTCTGGTCCTGCTACACACTGGCGATACCTCCCAAGTTGGTGTCTGCACATCTTATACGCACATTCCCACTTCCCGTGCCAATGTCATGAATGAAAATGTTACATAAGACTAATCCCAGGACTGATCCCTGGCAACTCCACTAGTAACCTCCCTCCAGCCTGACAGCAACCCACTGGAGTCTCCCCTTTAGCCATAGGCTCCAACCTGTCCCTTCAAGGTGTAGGAGACTTCACGCCTAGACAGTCGAATTGGCTTCTCCTTCTGTACACAGGAACCTCCCTTGATTGGCGGGCAAAACCCCCGCCAAATGTAACGGCAGGGAAGAGTGCTGCTTTGCCAAGCCCCAGGCCTCAGACCCAACATGAGACTTGTCCTACAGGGGCACAGACACTGGAGCGAGAAAAGACCTGTCAGCACACCAAGGACAGGATAAGAATCCCTGAAAGAGCAAACCAGTTCTCCCCCCCTGAACTGAGGGGGGCCAGCTCTGCAGCCTTCTCCCCCTCCCCACAGACAGGGGTGTTTAGTGAGCCCAGGTGCAGGGATGTGGAAGGAGGGAGAAGGCTCCTGCTGAGAGATTTTAGGCAACTCTTTGGAGAGGTGCTCCCTGAAATGTCTGGGAGCTCAGGCAGCTGACCTGGCCTGGACAGTAGCTGCCTCTGTTCAGCCCAGGACAATGTTGCCCTTTTGAACCACCGTGCTCACTTCACCCCACTACAACCATGGAGCCCTGCACCAGAGGGAAGGGGCTTGGAAGGACAAATGCCCCGCAGCCTGTAGAAAGCTTCTGGGGAGCCCCACCCGTCTGACCAGCAGCACAAAGGCCCTGTGGCGATTCAGTCGCATGTCTTCCAGATCCCGCCTTGTGATGGAAACAAGCAGGCGGGAAGGAAGTGCTGGGGCATTTTAATTGCTTTTTCCTGACATGGCAGCGAGTGCTGCTAGGTCAGGGATGCCCCTGGGTAGAGGCGTTCGTTGTCTGTAAGTGCTGGACCCTGAACGTGTAAGAGCTTCCTCCCCACCTGCTGCTCCCAGCATGAAGGCTGCTATTGTGAGAGCCAGCCACGCTGGTACCACTCTCACCTTGCTGCTGGGAGAAGCATCTGGAAGGGAAGCAGAGCTGGGGCATGGCAGAAGTGGTGTCTCAATGTCACCAGCTCCCCCATCGTGGCAGTTAACTAATGCACCGTCCCCCCAGCCCCAGTAGACGTGGCCACACCAACCTCTCTAGCCACACACCAGAAGGCTGTGCCCTGGGCAGTGGCAGGGCAAACTACACACACTGCCCTCCAGCCACCTCCCCCAGAGCAGGAGGGAGCCCTGTCCCAGGCCAAGAAGGTAATTTGGTTCAGTCTTTGGCCTTGCTGTTGAGAGTGATGACAAGGGCCACATGGTGTCAGCAGTGGTGGTGGCTATAGGAATGCAGACACCTGTCCATCAGGGAGTGGGCTGAGACCCAGCAACTCATTGCACACAGGCCAGCTAACAGCTGGGAATGACTTGCTTGAGGCTGGATTTGAACTGGTGATCTACAGGCAAAAGGCTCTCTGTCCCCAGAGAGAGCAAGGACGGTTCTGGGAAGGAGCCTCTCTCCCCCTCTCTGGATTGCCATTCACATCGGCCTGACGCTGTGGCAGCCCCCTCAGCCCAGGACGAGGCAGGGCTGAGCTGGCTAGGGATGCTCAGCTGTCTTGGCTGCACAACGAGGCAGAGTTACTGCATTGATGTGGACTGACAGGGGAACACCTGGCATGGCCATCTCTGCCAGGGAAGGGGTGGTGGCAATGGAGTGGAGCTGGCTGGAAGGGTGGGATCCAAAAAGCGAGGCTCAGAAGGGTGGGGATCTTTAAGGTGCTTGCAGAAGGATGGATCCATTTGTCTGTGCTGGTGAGGGGGGGGAGCTTTCTTTCCACATACCCCTTTTCCATTCCTCCCCCTCTTCCTTCATCATCCTCTCTCCTCAACAGCCTCCTTTGGGCCCAGCTGGGCTGGACACTGCTCTCTCCAGAGTGCGGTCCCAATTTTCCTGGAGAAGCCAGCGAGGTTGCTGGGCTCAAGGCACTGCCTCTTGCTCCTCTCCCACGCTCCATGGAGATGAATGCACAGCTCCCTCTGTGCTCCCTGCTACTGCTCAGCTGGGAATGAGGGACTGAGCCTAGGACCCACACTCACAGCCCTGGCCTTATCTCTAGGGCATCCCCACGCTGGAAGTTGAAGTGCATTCACCCGCCAAGAAAAGGGGAGACAAATTCTGTTTATGCACACCCGTAACGTGACAAAGGCTGACCAGCTCAGGTGGAGAAAGAACGCAATAACCTTGAGGACACAGCCTGTAAACCATCCCCAAATCCTTCCAGCCCAGGGGGCTGCATCCTGCAGAAAGAAGTGAGGAAGCAAAGAGAGCACACGCCATCCCGCTGGCACACTGCTCTCTAGCGGCAGACCTGCCCCCACGGAGCACTTGGCTCGCTCTGCTCATACGCCCCCTGCCTGGATGGCTGATGTTACGGAAGGCATCCAATCAAAACAAACTCAAACCAGTCACCGTTGCGTCCCATTCTAGGCCTTAGCCCGTCTCTGTGGCACTCCTGAGGCAGCGACTGAAAGGCAGGCCTCTTCTGAATTGTGGCATTATGCCACATTTACTTGGGTGCCTGGGAGAAAGGCTGCAGGATGAGAGGAGGCGAGTGGGTGGGTGGAAGAAAGGCCACGTCAGCACCAAGACAATTTGTTTTGATTTCCATTGAAATCCTCGGATCAGTAGCAGTGACAAAAAGTGAACAGAATAATACAGAGACTAGCATATTACCACCCAATACATCACCCACGGCTTTACCCCGTCCTTCCTGCTTCGCATCCCACCTAGAAAGGTCTCCGTGCCCACATCTTCTCAACCCCCTCAAACCCTCTCTGCATTGCAAACACAGCTGCCCCTTCCCCTCCAGGGCCACCCGAGAAGCAAGTGCTTCTGAATCAGGGAAAGCTAACATGAAAACTCCCGCACCGAATTCCTCACTAGCTCATTTCATGCCTCCCTGCCAGTTCTTTGCTGGGGATGCTGCTTAAGAGACACTGAAACTCTACATGCCAGAGAATGAAATATGGTTACATAAGCAGCAGTTTGTTTGGAGGAATTTTTTCCCCTTTTTATAATTGGACAGTTTCATAACTCAACTGACAAATAACTCTGGTCACTCTTCAGGACAAGACATTACGTGATGAATTTCATAACAAGAGGAACAGATTGTTCGATAGAGTCCCTGCTGAGAGCCCAAGTGAGCAAAAGCCAGATTCACTTACTGTTCTGCAGGAGAAAAAAAAACAAAAACAAACCAACTTTGCCTAATAACACAGCTAATGCTTGATTAGGCAGCAAGTTATTTGCCAGCCCCCACTTCTAATGCTGTGCTGAGAGACAGCTTAACCCAGCTTATTAACCAAGAGGCTAATCAAAAAGATGGATCATTGGGCCATAATAATCCCGTCTATTTTCAGAGGGGACAAGTGCTGGCTTTTGGGGTCTGGAATTTTTACCCTGTCTATATTGTGAATGGGCAGCAGTGGCACAGGTGGGCCCAGCAAGTTGGTGGGGGGGTCTAGCCCTAGGTGGCAATTCCCCTGCTGGATAGCAGGAACTTGTAACAGGAAGCACAGAGCTGATAGCTCATGTCCCTGTTCCTAGACAGAAGAGAGTTTAACAGCCCAGGTGCAGCAGCTTGAAAGTGCAGCACCCAGGGGTAAAATTCAGAGTCGCCTGTCTGCCTTCTTGGAGGGCTAGGGTCGCCCCACAGATGGCCCTGCTGCCAACTCAGCCAGCTGGAACCTGCTGGGCAAGCTGCCAGCTGGAGCTAAAGGGCCATCTAGTGAGCAGGAGCCTGGCGTGCAGTGAAGCAGAAAGTTGAGACAGCAGAGGTAACAGAGCCTACCCAGCGTAGGTCCTGCTCCATCCCGGGGAGTCAAAGGTTGGGAGTTCACTTGCTAAAAGGCTCTGTTAGACACCATGGGCACATGCACCTGGACTCTGAGCAGGCTCTTACACGCACGGGTGGGTCCTGAGGTGCTCTTGCTGGAGACACGGTCTGATGCCGGGGGCAGCCATTTTCAGGGAGATGCAGTGTCATGCCATCAGTAGCTGCAGGCTGAGTGTTTTGCTTGCGGCAGCGCAGCAGGAGGGTGATTTATGCTCACCTGGGTTCCTTTTTTTGGGCTGCAGCTGGGAGGTCCCTCTGCAGAGGAACTTCAAATATTCATGAGCCTTCCAGGCAAGAGCAGTGCCTCTCCGCAAACAGAGCACTCCTGCCTCGGCCTGGTATTTACCGACTGAGCGAGGTCCAAGCAGGATGCAAATAGTCACTGTCACGGCTAATGAATTTCCCTCTGCCTCCTCTGAAAGTTCCTGGCGCTTGGTGCATCTGAGACCCCTGTTCCCGCTCAGCACTGCCACCTCTTGTTCCACACGCAAACGCGACCGCCCCGTCCACAGCCAACGTGACGTCTGGCCCCCACTTTGTACAACGGAGCCACACGTACACCAGGGCAGCATGGGGCCAGCTGTGCCTCTCACGAGGTGGCAGATGTACATTGCCACAGCAGCCCCACAGCCACGGCTGACATTGCCTCCCTGGAAGAGGGCACCGTGGATCAGGGAAGGAGGCAATGAAAGAGCTGAGCTCAGCTGCGAGCTGCACGTTTGGAGCTATCAGAACTGATACAACCAGGAAACGCCTCAAGGGCTGACAACCCTAAACCTGGGAACTGGAAAAGCTGTGATCACCAAGCACTGCCCAAGCAAAACCTGCTTGTTTGACAGTCCCCTTCTGCATCTCCTAAGAGCCCTGCAGGCTCACCCCATGGAAATACCACAGAGGAAAGGCCCACAAGTTGTCTAGGGCAGGAATGACCCAACGTTCTATTTTCTAGTGCTTGACTCAGTCCAGGTTTCAGTCCAAGGGCCGTGGCTTTCAACCCTACCACACCCTGATCCCTGATTCAGTGTCAGACAGAGCTCTACAAAAAGATTTCCCAAGATCCAGCTTCTGCTCAGTTTTATCTCATTCCTCCTCCCTACAGCCCTGAAAGCACCTAAACCAATGGCTCCCAAATGCCGCTCAACGGAACAATGGGGGACCCTGCGGCATCTGTGGAGACCTCGCTGGGGCCGGGTGCTGGCTCTGCTACCTCACCTCCAGCCTCTAAGCCACATCAAAAGAAGTTAAAAATGCATTCTTTGTTACTAAGAACAAAGTTACTATGGTTTCCGGTAGGTGACTGTTGTCATAACCTCTCGGCAGCTGTGATGGGTGAGGTCTCGGTGTACTCTCTATGGCACACTCTCTCCATTAACATATGAAAAGGTCCCAGAACTCCTACCCTGAATATTTCCCCTCCCTTTGTGGGTTCAAACCCTTCTAATCCTTGGAGTTGGTTCTCAAATCACACCTCCCCCCAAAGGAGTCACCAGCAGATACATTTTGTCCCTTTAACAAATGCCTTTGGTCAGCTGGCGTGGCTGGAGGTCAGCTGGTCAGGCTCAAAGGAGAGGGAGGGGAATGGGACTGAAGGCGATAGAAAGCTGCTGAGATGAACGGGGCACTTGGGTCAAAATGATTCCAAAAAGAAAGATGGGCATGTTTCAATGGAGAAGGCGTTTTCCCGTCCCTCCTAACACATCCCAAGCACCACACACTGCAATTCTGAGAGACTATCTTCGTCTGAGGCGTCCAGTACTGCGGGACTAGATGGCCTGCGAGATTGCTCCAGTCTGTCAGGAGGTGGGACACTGGGCCAGGAACTCCAGGACCAGCTCTGGTCTGGAGACCCCCAGGGCAGTTTTGCTTTGAGGTTTGCTGGTTGCGCTATAACTAAATGGTGACACATGCTTCCACTGTCGGAAAATGTTACACCGCCAATGAGTAACTTCTGTCTGCAGTGCCTGTGTGTCTGGCCTCAGCAGGAGCTCTCAAGACAGCTCTGAGAGGCAGCAGAACCGGGGCTGGCAGGCACATAAGGAAGGCCGAGGTGCAGCAATCCGAATGCTGTGTGTTCCAGGGCAACGTCACCAAGAGGGGCAGAGAATGGATTCTGCACCCCACATGCTGACCGGTCAGCCTGCCTGAACTGCTAAGGGCAGGGTGATCCTGAGGAAAAGGAAGAAATAACCCCAAAGCTCTGGGATTTCTCACGTCTCCAGGCTCAGCAGCAAGGCCAGCCCTGCTGTGGTTGAATTTTAACTGGAAGCAGAAAACCGCTGGCAGCAGGAGGCACTGACTGTGATCTAGTGCCGCCACCTACTGGCTATGTCTGGACCGGGCAGCCTGTAGCTTGCTGCGGAGTGCCGCATGCCCCACAGGCCACAGGACCAGCACTGCGCTGTTTTATAGGCTCCACATTCTGGGGAAGCTGCACCTCCAGCTGCATTATTAACACCAGACCCAGGCTGCAGAGAGGAGCGACAGCCCCATCAGTCTGGATCCCACACGGAGGGCTGCACCGTGCGTCCGGGACAGGTGGGGAGGGCAAAGAAAGAGGGAAGGAGCGGTTTGAGCCTCACGTTACAAACAAGAAGAAAGGTGGATCAGAAGCACCCGGACCAGCTGAAGTGCAGAGGTGGAGGGGATGCCCCAGCAGGGTCAGGCGCTGCTCTGGGGGAAGGGAGGCCAACTGAGGCTCCTACATGCCATCGCAGCCCTGTAATTAACAGCTGTCTGTCACCCCTTCACTATCTAAGTGACCACATCTCCCAGGACAGGCTGGGATCCTCCATCCCCTGGCTGTCCCCGCCTTCGCACCTGTCGGATGGGCTCCGGGATGCGGTACCTACAGCAGGACTGGACCAGGCGCACTGCTGACTCCAGGCATATCCTGTGGCCCACGGAGACATAGATGGGCTTCGTGCTCTTGCTGCAGCTGCGCAGGGCCTGGTGGTTTGGAAAGCAGACAGAGCAGAGCTTGGGGGCTTGTTAAAAACAAGCATAGAACACCAGTCATTGCACATACACTGTGGGGGGCTTCACAGCTGGGAAAGCTGGAGGGTGTCCTACATTCCAGAGCCCTGGCCTTTACTGCTCCTCTCTGCTTGGGACCATCACAGCCGCACATCACGGGGAGGATCTGTCTCCTTGTGCTCTCCTCCCCCAGCACTTCACACTGCTCAGAACAAAGGATAATATCTGTCAGTGGGACCGGGACTGAAATACACCAGGGAAAAGGAGGCATCCTATACCTGTGTGGGGACACAGCCAGCCCCGTCATCTCCCAAGGACCCTTGTCCACCAAGTTGGTGGGGAAGGGGGTTCCTTGTCTCGCTGTCTGGAGACCTGCCACAGAAAAAACATCTGCCTGTGCTTTGCCCCTTTGCTGTAATGGCGCAAAACATGGACAGATGCACCAGAACATGGCATCTTACATACTGCTGTCATGTCTGACAAAGTGGCCATGCATCCCATGGAGGGACCCCAGGCCTCTCTGAGTGCTGTGGCTGAAAGGAATGGGAGGTCAGCGTTAGCTCGGCCCTGCTGGCTTATTGTCACTGTGATGGACAGCAAGTTGCACTACAGAAACTGTGTGCCCTCCCCTTTCCCATGTGAGCCTATGAAACATGCGGAAGGCCCAGCTGTGATCAACTTGCAAAGCAGACTCCCCATGGCTTACCATGCCCAGGACTCTCCCCGAGCTGCCCGTGAGAGGGAACACGTCTCCTCCCATCTGCAGGTCGCGGATCTAAAACAAACAAGCACCCAGAGGTGCTTATGAGTCAAGTGCATCAGTTCTAGGAGGGCCTGGCAGGAGAGCCTGGGAAAGCCTCCTCCAGAGCTTCCCTTCTTCGACTGAACAAGCTCATTTTATGGGGAAACAGGGACTGCAGCCACCTGTGCTCTGGCCTCTACTTAACACCAGCATGTGGCTACCCCACCACTTCCTGCTGGGAGAGGCTGGGACTAGAGTAACTGTGAGCTCCCCCTCACTCGGCTCTTACTCTCCCCCTCTCTCCCCAGGACAAGAGAGAGGGACTCTCACGCGGGCCTTACCTGCTCCTTGTGCAGTTCATCCTTGGCCAGGCCATCGACCTGCAGGAGGTTTTTGGCCACCCCAACACAGGGCAGGCCCGTCAGGACCCCCAGGTGGCAGGCCACACCAAACCCTGCCAGACAAACCAAGAGATGGTCAGGGTGGACAGGAAGGGGCCAGCAATGGGGAGCTCTGTCATGTTCCGGTGACACTCATCGAAGGGGAGAGCCCAGGGCACGGCTGTAAGAAGGTGACTGCACGACAGCCCACAGCAGAGCGGGTGCTATTGGCAGTCAGGGGAACAGTCCTGCAGGCCCACAGGCTTCCATTGAGGGGGAGCTGTCAACCCCAAAGCGGTATTGCCAGAACCTCCAGATGGGATCAGAACCCAACCAATGCCCCTGGGGAGGGGAATTCAGCTTAGTGCTAGATGACAACGTAATGTATCCTTTACCAGGCTAGAGCTCTGGACCCTAAGGAACAGCAGGACTCTCTCATGGGGCCTGGGGATACCTATCAGTGGGGGGGCAGCACCCTCTCATAGGGCCTGGATGTCCCCGTCAGAAGGGGAAGGGGGCAGCATCCTCTCATACCTCTGTGATGGAGCAAGCCATTTCCATCTACGAGCAGCACCTGCCAGAGGCACCAGGTGACACGTTAGTTACCAAGCAGCCTGGACCCGCCTCCAGCCTCAGCAAGTGGAGAGCCAGGCCAGCTCCGTGTGGAAGCAGCAGGCTCCATTTCAATCCTTTGCCCCTCTCCCCCCGCAGCTCCTTTCCCCATGTTTTCCCCACCCCTGCCTGCCCTTCCATGCCCCTTTGGAAGACCGGTCCCTTGGAGAAGGGGGCGTCTCTGTTTGCTGGCAGCGTGCCCTGCACCCGCCCAGTGCTAAAGAAAGGATGGGAGTTATCCTGTGTCCCACCCGCCCTCCTCACAGAAAAGTAGAGTCTGGCTGGCCATTGGCTCAGTTTCCCTAGGGCGACCACTAGGGAAAGTTTCTTTTCAGCTGCACCCGGCGCCCCCGCGACATCTCCCCAGGAGAGAAAGGGACTTGCTGCACACCTGTGGCCTGAGCCCATGCTCTTGAGCTCTCTGTGCAGCCTCCACCAGGAAAGGGACCTCTCGAAAAGCTAAGAACCCTGCCACGTAGGGGGCGCTGACGGTCACCATCCGGCAGTCCTCGTACAGCACCTGGGACAGAGCGAGGGCAGTGCAGAGAACATCGAGTCATGCCTATAAGGGGCAACTTCACACCAGAGGCACGCTGATCAGCGTGCCGAACCCAGGCCATGGCTGGCTTGTTCCCGACTGGCTCAGACATTTCTTCTCCAGGATTTATTTTCTCTCCCACTTCCATACTCTCCCGGAACCCTGCTGACCCTCTCCCACAAAGTTAAATGCCAATGCTGCACATTAGTTCACACCAGCCTGTCCCCTCAGTGTGAACAGGGGGGTGAGTAATGAGCTTAGGATGGAAAATGACTAGACATGACCTAGCCTACCCTGGTTGAGTGCAGGGACTTTGCCAACAGCTCAGGATGCTTCAGCCGCATTTGAGAGTGCAACAGGGGGAGATCACTGTTCTCACAATCAATGCCTTATCAAAGGGTCTCAGACAGCATTTGGAAAAGCAAGTGGATTCCAGAAGAAAGCCTGTTAGGACACTAGCTCCAGTAGGTGAATTAACACGGAATCTTTCTACGGCAAATCACGAAGAACTGTGGCAGGATTTGATTTTCACTGTCTGAGATTTCCAGTGGCTGTCAATGTTCACTTCCATATTTGTTATGGGTTTTTTAGTTAGTGATAACTTTTTACATTAGTTGAAATCTGTACGTAAACACTGATAAATCTTTGTTAATTCAAAGTTTAATGATTGCAGAATGTGGGAGATTCACAACAGATTTGAAAGTGCCATGGTAAATCACATCTCATGTTAACTGATTACCAGAAGGATCTGGCAAGGAAGGCATCATCTGTTTAGGAGTGCTACATTGTTTTAATTTGCTCTCTTGGTAAATATGGAACAACAATGGCTTTTCTAGGCTTTGGTTCTGGGCAGAGAGTGAAACTGAGGATTTCTAACATTTACCTAATTCAGCCAAACTCTTCAAAGCCAATTAGTTTGAGCTATTTCTTATCAACATCACCATCTCTGACTCACTCCTGAACAACTGCCACACACTGGAACCATCTCCCCAGACCTCGAGAAGTTCTCTGTAACTCCTGGACTCTAAGCTTCTCCTACCAGGAAGTGACCAGACTACATATTTAAAATTAATTTGCTAGATGACATCTGGGATCATCACTCCTATTCTCTCCTCCTCACTCATCCTCTCTGGGGGAACACATGGGTCAGACACTTCGCTAGAGCCTTGTGACGGATGCTGAGACACCATTGACGATGGCCTTTGGGGTCTGTTGGTTTACTAGACAGCCTTTGCATTACACTGTCCTTGGCCAGGTATCCCAACCGCTCAAGGGCCGTTACCTCAAGATCCGGATAGTTGAGGATGACTAGGGAAGCACAGGCGATTGTGTCATGTCCTTTGACATAAGACAGGTCCACCCCTCCCACTCTCTCCAGTCCTGCAAAGGTGGAATCTTTCTGCCATTCTTCAGTGTCCTCCTCGATCACATTCACCTTTAGCTGGGCTTGCTCCCTAGGGAAAGATTATTGACCACAGCCAAATACAGTGTTTCTTCATTCCCAACTCATACACAATGCATTGAAATGACAGAAGAAGCACGCTGGGCCAGGCATCCTGCAAAATCGTTATTTGATTATTTCAGAGGGTTCCATTCAACAAGACTCTGCTGTTTCAGGAAATACATGGAGGATTGGCAGGTGGACAGCGTATTCATTGAGGCAATTCGGTCCAGGGGTTGGCAACCTATGGCACACATGCAGGGACAGGGAGGGGGTGGAGGAGGGGAAGGCGTGGGGCTGGGAAGGGGGAGCGAATGCCATGTGGCACTGCTTGGGGCCGGGAGCAGCTCCTGGGCAGGGTGCTGGGCCCATGCCAGGTAGGAGAGAGGTGAGGATGGGGAGTTCAGGAAACACGCCAGCAGACACCCCCCATCTCCATTGCTGGGGGTGGGGGTGCAAATACAAACAGTGGCCCCAGGTGCGGGACATCCATACGCCACTGGCCAAGGCACTGGGCCCGTGGCACATGAGAGAGGGACAGTGGGAAGACTTGGATGTGTCCCTTCCCAAAGGTTGCCGACGCCTGCTCTAGTTTCTGAAGCAGAACATCAGAACTACTGGGTTCTAGTCTCAGATTTGCCAGTGCTTCTAAGCGACCTTCTTGGCAAACCATTTAGCCCATGTGTGCTTTGGTTACTGCAGCTGTAAAATGGAAATAGGAAAACTCTCCTGTTTCAGAACAGGGTTCGTGAGGCTGGTTACAAAGCACTTGAGATCCTTGGATGGCAGGTGACAGAAAAGGGGATTTTCATTGCATGGTCTAGAAGAGATGAAACAATCCAAGCCCACAGGCTGGCTGGCTCCAGATCTCTGCCCAACGCTAAGGTGGACTCTGACCAAGTGCAGCCAGTGACCACACACCCGAAAGGCGGTGATGGGGGCCACAAAGCCCTGCCCAAGCCCCGATCACGCAGCCTGCGGCACAGCAGAGAGCCTGGGACAGAGCCATTCTTTCCTCCAATGTCCCAATAATGGGGAGAGTCCCGCACAGCAGCAGGAACCGGAATGGGCCTCATGTCCAAAAGCCCCTGGCACAGCCAGGAAGACGGCACTGTCGCTGGGGCAGGCAAAGCGGCTCTTCCTGGTGTCCGTGGGGCCGCCCCACACATCGATTCGTTCTGCATTCCTTGCAAAAACACCTGCCCATACACCACCACGCTGGTCCGATGCCGGACTGCGTTTTGGCAGCACTGCCGCTCTCTGGGTCCTACTTTTCAAGCAATGTCACGAAGACGTAACAGCACGTGAGAGGAGAGGAGAGGAGGGGGAGAAACGCGAGGCACGCCCAGGACATTCACCGTTGAAGCCCTTCGCAGCCATTGAGCCATGGCTGTAACCCGCCAGGGCACCATGAACAAGGTACAGGTGAGATGGGGATACTGATCGATGCCCAGAGCTCTGCAGGTGAACAGCAACGAATGGGGGCGCCCGCCCGGGGCATGGCCCCACTTGGGTGACCGGAGGCCAGTGTGAAGAATGGGGGGAGGGGTAACAGGCGCCCGTAGGAGACAAAGCCCCGCGCGTGGGGACTGCCCTATGGACTCAGCACACCTGGTCCCCCAGCGCCCACGGGCCGGACCAGGGACCCTCCTTGGGCGACACCAGGGGGCCACCACACCGCGCATGCGCACAATGCTTGCGCCGCTCGGACCCACAAGACTACCCATCCCAGCATGCCCCGCAGCCGGAAGCAAGGCCCGTCATTACGGGGGGCCGGGCGGGGCTCCTCCGCGCGCGGCCGAGCGCTGCCCTTACCGTTCCCAGCGGCGCAGCGTCTCCTCCTCCGGCGGCTCCGCGGCGCTGGTCGCCATGGCTCCGCCTCTTCCGGCGGGCGGCGTGTCCGCGGCGCCGTCCGGCCCCTCCGGGAACACGGGGCGGAGCGGATGGTTCCGGGGGAGGAGCGGACCGGGCCGGGCTCTCGCCTTCTGACCCGTCGCCGGGGCCCGGCCGAGCCCGAGCCGCCCTCCCGGGGGCGGGTCTGGCCGTGCGCGTCCTGGGCCGCCGCCGAGCCGGGCCCGCCGGGGAGTGGCCGGCCCGGGGAGGGGGGCGGTGCAGGGGGCCGTGCCCCCCCGGGCACACGCAGCAGGCCGCAGCGCTGGCTTTGTACACGGGGGGGGGGGGGCAGGGCCAGGCCCCCCCGCCCCGCCCCGCCCCCAACTAGCCGCTGGCGGGACCGAGCCCAGCGCCGCTCCTGGCCCACTTGTGCCCCGGGGGCTGTGCACGAGAGCGGCCCAGCGTGGCGCGTGCACACGCAGGGACCCGGCGCAGCACGTTCCAGGGAGCGGAGGGGAAACCGAGGCAAGACCCGGCCCCCAAAAGATTATCTGTAAATACTTTTGTGCTTTGTAAGTGATTGTGTGAACTGGCCTGTATCTATCCCTCTGACCCTAATATAACACCCGTCTAACTGACAAGGTAAAAAGCTGCAGTTGCCCAGCTTCCCCACTTTAACACTACTTCAGCACTTCCTCAGTCACCCCGTGTTAGCCCATGGCCAGGTGTAGCATGCAGCAATGACTGTAACAGGCTAGCAAAAGGTGATTTTCAGTCTTTACTTTGCCTTCCTCTGTCTCTGTAGAGAATCATTTAATTGTTAGATAAGGTGAAGCAAGCTCAGGCAAACCTCAACCTTCCCCCATTATCAGACTTTCTCTGTGCTTCCTAAATGCAGTTTGGCTTTGTGGTTAAAGCCACCCGGCTCTGTCTCTGTCCTTTTGACTCTGATCTAATATTGTAACTGCAAGGTGGCTGACTTCCCTTAATTCAGTAATTTCTTAAGAACTTATGTTAACCCCTAGACCAGCAACCTTTCAGAACGTCCTTTCACCAACTTCCCCTAGTAACAACAATTCACCAATAGACTAATGGAAACAAGGGTAAGGCCCACTTCTGGAAAGAGGTGTGAATATTGTTAAGAGATACTAACGAGCCAATCAACAAACTGCTAATGTATGTAACCTTGGAAAATATAGTGATGTAATGTATGAATATTCATGTACTTTCAAAATGTATATAAGGCTACGCCCCAGTATGATCGGGGCTCAGCCTTTGGAAATGATTCCGCTGGGCCGGCTGCCGGGAGATCAATAAACTGCTGTTTCCTCATTTCGGTGTCCATCTCGCAAGTGTTCTTGAGATCTTGCAACAAAACAGCCTCCGAAGCCTCAGCCCAGCATGGCGTGAAGCAGGAGCGGGCATGGCGTAGTGGCAGTAACTCCTCTGAGCGAGTTTATTAAGACTGTTACAGGAAAAATACAAAAAAATATACACATCCAATGCTTCATACAGCTCACTGAAGCATAATTACATCGAGCATGATTCCTGTTACATCAATTGTTACTGCTAAGGCACATTAAAGCTGGAAACAGCGACTAGAAAAAGTCACCGCCTGCTTGCCGCTCGGTTACTTTGGGCTCTGTCCAAACGGAGACCCTGAGGTATCTTTTTTTTCTTTTTAAAAGGCAACTTGAAAACATTAACTGTGCAGTCTGCAAATGTAAATGGAATTCATACTGCTTCCACTAGGCAAACCATCATGATTAGCTATCAAATTGTCCCAAATATTTGTTAAAATATTCAGAGTGCAACAGATTGATAAATGGCAGGGAACAGAGGGAGTGCAAAGCTTGTAAAATTCCCCCTAAGGTGGAAAAGCAAAGCCCCTTTCCCACTGAGAATTCATATTCAAGTGTTTTTAGGATGCATATTTTCCAGCACATGAAAGCCAGATTTGTGAACCTGCCCTATTTATTAGACAGACCTTAATGGGATCAAAACTACTGAAGGGGTTTGGTTCAAGATTCTCATTTTGAAGGCGTATCTAAAAGACCTGTTACTGGTATGTAACAAAAGATCCAGCTTGACTTAAATTTGATCAGAAACTTACTCCTGAGTTCAGATTATGGCTCGGAATACAAACTTTTTGAGGGAACTTTTCTAAATAAAAACATGGTCCTAACTGCATATGTAAATGACTCTGCTGTGATGTCTGGAAAGCAGGGTGGCACTGACAGTTGCAGATGCTTCTTGCTAGAGAAACAACATCTAAACTACGAAGTGAGACAAGAAATTTGTATGTGGAAAGGAGTACCAACCAAAGACATTTACATTTTCTGTTTTCCTTATGAATAGGCTGATTATGTTTGTTCAATATCAACTAAAGATAAAATGTGGAAACCAAACCCAGATGACAACTAAGGCCCTACCTGGAGAATACAACATGCTATACAAGACAGGCAGTAAATGTGTTGGACCACACAAGAGGGAAGTGGGTATCCTGGCTCCAACGTGTATGCATGTTCCTGAACACTCGTCCCAAAAATAGCCAGGCAGCCCTATTCTGATGCATGTCTCAGGGAAAAGAAGGAGAAGCAGTAGTCTTGGCAATGGGGTAGTAATCCAGGATCAACAGTTCATCCTGGCACGGGGGATTGGGGCCCTATCACCTTTTAATGTTTTACTTTAAGGCAACTACAAAAACAACTTCAGTGGTGAGCTTTGAAACTAATTTTTTCTTGTGTTTATCATGCAAGGAGGAAAGTAACTGACCTCTGGTAACTGATACCCATGAACTCATGGAATGTTTGAGCAGGAATAAAGCTATAATGGTAAGAGAGCAATATGACCCTTTAGACATAGGAAGGCAGCTTTGGTAGTATTGCAGCAAGGAAGCTTATGGAATCTGGATGAGGGAGGACTACATTTGTTTTTCATTCAGCTAAGTAGGAAAGGGTTGGCAGTAAGGAAGCATATGAACTGGAATAGTGCCTACAGAAAACACGGAGAAACAGAGCTAGCCTGTACGGTGGCTGTTCAGGTAGCTCAAAGGACCCTGACACCTCCCCTGCCCAGGTCACTGAAAGAGATGGCTTTTTTATCCTTCAAGGATACATGAATTTTCACAACGCCTCCCTGTGAACAATGTTTGCATCTCTACTCTGGCCACTCAAGAAATAGTACCTATTTGTATATACATTTGTTTCCTCCAAATCCTGCTTTTGATGCATAAAATCCGTTATGCTTGTGCATCACATTTTGGTCCTGAGTCCAGTGTAAGAGAGGTTACTTTCAAGATCCCAATAACATGGAGCATTTGTGGCACCAGAATTAATCTTGCACAGGAAGAAAGTTCAGTGCAATGAGCAGGTCATACACAAACCCAGTGCTCTCCTCCAGTGACCTCATGCCAAAAGCAGTGTTTGCAGGATCCTCCGCAACATTAACTTAATCTACGATCCCTTTTGAGGACAGCAGCAGCTTTCCAGGCAGCAATACAATGAGAGAGCAGAATCTCTTCTGGGAACATGTCCTCCAGCTCTGTAAGTATGTTGCTCCCTTTACGTTCAATGTAAGAAAGAAGTGTATCCTTCAGGCTAGAAAATAAAGAGTGGGAAAAAAACACTTAACAATAATACTGCAGTACACTGTATAGCTCCTACACAATATTATATAGACCTCCCCCCCACACACACACACCTGCATTGGGCACACACCCAGTTACACATACTACTGTGAGATAGATTAAATGGGGCAGGTCAGGTTCAAAATTCACTGGCTTTCCATGTGGAAGCTCAGGAATGTAGACGTGGGAAGTGCTGCACGTTCAGGCTGAGGTGCAAAGGGAAAAGCTGTGCATGGAAAGCCAACCGTGCTTGTCTATGCTATGCCTGGATTTGCCTGGTGCTAGCACTCCCTTAGGCACACAAAAACAGCAATTCCTATTTGAATATTTTGCCATACAGCTATATAGAAAAAAGTCACAACCCCAAAGGTTGTGTAAACATTCTTAGCATCAGCTGTAGATTTTCAGGGTTCAGTCGGTGTTTTGTGTTTCGTGTCCAGCTGGCCAGGTAAATACTAAGGGAATTCTTTGCCTCTGCAAATTCACGTCAATGACAGAAATAAAAAATTAGCATGTGAAGGTGGTAAGGTCTGGGCTGAGCAGTCCATTACCTCCACGAGGGGTTGAACTCATCTCCAACTTTGGCATTTTTCAACTTTAGGATGATCATTTCGTGCAGCTCCTGCAGGAATGTCTCCAGGCCAGCCTGAACGAGGAAGGTGTTGAGGAGCTTGGTGTTCTCTGAAGTGAGTTCATCTTTATAGGCTTCATCAACACCCACAAAAGGATCCTAGAAGGCACAGCAAAAACATGCACATATGAACAGTTTCATCTGGGGAGAAGGAAAAACAGGGAAATGAATGCTGAGGCCAGATGCTTTCCTACCCGTTTGAGACGCAGCAGCTGCTCAGACTTGTGGGTAGAGAGGAGCTGCCACAGGGCTATGATGTGCTTTAGGTGACATCGGCTTAGGGCCTGAAAGAGAAACACACAAAGGAAGCAGAAATGTATGTGCGGGATGCACTCAGGAATACTCTTGCTGTTCACATCTTTGCTGCTGGTCTGTTGCAGCAGAACAGAGGGCTTAAAACAATTCGACTATTCTGGTTTTTGCAATTCTCCAGAGTAAGCACAGGAAGGGCTGGTGAAAGCAGGCGGGGTGGCTCAGCAGATGTGAAACAGCTGTGCTCAGCAGGAGTAAATATCAGGACAAATAAGCATAAACAAAGCAAAGATTCCCTAAGCTGGTGTTCGCCCAGCCTGGATACCAAAAGGCAGTCTCCCCCTCCACCTCCCCCTGGCAGCTAATCCCCAGAGTACCTGCGCAAGGAGAGGGGAAGTGAAGGAGGAATTAACTCCGCCTGTACTGGAGAGCAGATCGTGCCCCTGCCTCTGTCACAGAAACCGTCTCTTTTGGCACCACTGCACTTGTCAGTGGTTGAAGAGACACCCCACCACCATTATTGAGAGAGACGGGGAATAGATTCAGTTCTGTGCTGGTGAAAGCTGACTCGTCAGTGGAGGCTTCCCATGGCATTCTTCTTCCCTTGGTCCTTGTGCTTGCACCATACCAAGCACTCATCACCTGACCCAAAGATTCCCCTCCCTGCTCCTGAATCCTAGCAGGACAGCAAGGATCTGCAGAGCACGTGAACTTGACACATCACACTTCCTGCAGGGATGTTGAAATCACCTCCCTTGCCCTAGAGTTTGTGGGGCGTTAATGCCTATTTTTAAAGCTGGGCTGTTGTTGGGCTTGGAGCCCAGTCTGATTGGATCAGTTTCTGTGTTTGTGGACGCAGAAAACCGGCTCACTGCACTCACCTTCAGCACATGAGGGCTTGTCTGATCCCCCATCTGCAAAGTAACTTCAATGTAATGGGTCAGAAGCATATCTGGGTTCTCTCCAGCCATGGCTAGGAATCCTAGCATGATTTCAGCAATTGACAGAGCTTCGCAGATGTCATTGTAGGACTGCAGTTCCCCACTGATCATGTTGATCATTGAGTTGGGAAGGGAGTTCTGTAATCGGAGGGAACAGAGTCACCACTTAGCTTTCCTCATCATTCCCTTATGTTGTAAAGAGCTATGCCTCACGGGTACCCAACCTGTTGACGCCCCAGTATAGGGCAAAGACTCAAAGAATAAGGCGCTGAAGATAAAGATGTTTACCTCCCATTTCCTTAATCAGGATTTACTGATGAGAGAACACTAGGTGTGTGTGCATTTAAGGCATAAATAGGTTAAAAGATGAGGCACAGCTGAGTGACCTGCTCATGGGCCCTATAACACAAGAGGCGCATGGCAGGAGGAGTAAATCCTGATTTTTATCAAGTTAGAAAGCCTCTGGTCACTTGCTTGTCCTGCTATGTCTCCTGTCTCAGAGACTTGCCTGAGTCAGTTTGCTCTTGACATCGTTGAACAGATGCTCATAATTCCGGTCATGTCTGTACACCAGGGTCGGTATTCCCTGTCAGGAGAGAGAGAGAGACAGCATGCATGAGACAAGGCCAACGGGTTGTAGACCTTTGGGGGAATGCCCTTTGGTCACTCCTGTTGTTGCACATGCCAGCAGTATGGCAGTGAAATCACCACCACCCCGGCTGAAGAGTTGTCTGCAAAAGACAGTAACTGGCTGCCATTCTCCTTACCGTTAGGGTGATGAGCGGCTTCCCCTGCAGGAACCTGCTGGTGACCTGCTGCTGGATCTTCTCCAGGTTGAACTCCTGCAGAGTCTCCCCCCCTTTCTCCACACTGTACTGGCAATTGGACAAGATCAGAGGGATCAGGTCTCTTTCCACCTCATAACTGATCACGTGCAGATCAGCCACCTCTGATGGGCTGATGGAGTACCTGTGGGAAAGGAGGAACCATTCGTTGTGTTACAGTCAGAGCTGCAGCGTGCCGAGTGACCCGGATTCTCACAGCTGAGGGAGGAGGAGGCTGTAGGGAAAGCCGGTAACAGACAAGCAGACACAGTAACATACCTGTTGGCTTCTGTTGTGTATTTCTCCACTGTGTAGATGAAGTCGTTGTGTAGGCCAATGAGGTAGCTGACCAAGGCTGTGGCGCACAGGCCCAGACCCCGCCTGCGTGGTAGGAGGATCTCGAACTCGCTGTCTAGGGTCAAGTCAGCATGACAGTAGCCTGTGGGAAGCTTAATTTCACCTGCAACAGGACAGAAAAGCCATTTACATCAGGCCCATAGCTAGTGAGGCTGAGCAACCTCTCCCGAGCTAGGGCAGGGAGCCAGTCATCTGGCTGGTTAGGATGAGATGTACAATATGAAGAGGGAGCCAGAGCACAGCTGTTTTTGCAGCTCATCCGAAATTTTAAGGGGCAAGTTCCCCCTTTGCACCCACACCATTCATCAACACCTGGATGTCTAAAGTCACCTTTCAGAGTACATGTCTCAGAATCAATGCTGGAAGGAGCTTGCATTGCCAAAGGGTAATGAAGGACCATCCTTCCCTCACCTGGTATCAAGTGATCTCCCAGGCTTCCATCCCAGTAATGACAACAGGATACACAGCACACTCACCACTGGTATCTAGCGATCTTCTCAGCTTGTTCCAGACAGACAGAAATGTGTTCACTCTGGTTAGCCACAGATCCCTCATCTCATCTGAAGAACACAAAAAAAGGAATCCTTGATACACCCTTTGCTGGCCTTCACAACGCCTTTAAATCCCATAATACACAGGCTTTCCAAGTGCACTCCAGAACGCTAGTGAGATGATCAGAAGGTGCCAGCTGTTTTGGTACAGCAGCTTCTAAACAGCACAGAAAGCTAAAGATACATTAAATACCTTCCTAATGTTACTTTTCCTTGTAAGCAATTGTGTAGTTACCATAGGGGTGTTGTGTGATCCATGTCCGCTGGGCAATATCTGTATTAAAACACGGTCCACGCCACGGAACAGTTTGAGAATCCCAGCCATCCATTCGACACAATCACTTGAGTTTGCAGTAATTCATCTTGCCCACTAGCATAGATCTCAAGCAAACCCTCATGTGCTCACATCCGCTCGAACTAGCTGATGTCTCTTCAGCTATGTACATCCTACAGCTTAAGTCAGTAGAAGTTATGTCACTCGAGTGTGAATAAGCCACCCCCTGGAGCGACATAAGTTGATGTAACTTAAGTGTCTGTTTGGACAATGCTATGTTGGCAGGAGAGCTTCTGAGGGGCCAGGATGTATCATTCACTTTAATGGGAGTTGGAGCTCAAACTTCAGGCTTTGTTTTCAAGTTTAGGAGATGTGTCCACCTTACCTTCGAACCTCCTGGAGCACCAAGTCATTCACACAGTTTGCCTGATGCACTTTGTGTGCTATTGTTACGTACAAACTGGAAATATAAAAATTGGACCATCCCATGGCAGTGTCTTACCTGAGTGGGATTTAGAGACAAAGTCTTTGATTGTGCGGTGTTCCACCTCTGTAATATTCTGGAATCTTTTCACCAAGTCTCTCTGCAGAGCCAGAATATCTGGTAAAAACTTAACCAGCCTCAGTTCAGCTTCCTAAAAAGTGGGAGAGGCAGCAGTTGTATGGTGTAATTATCTGAAGGCAGATCATACCGGGGATTCCGAGGCTGCACAAAGGGTTGGACAGGCTTGCAAAGGAAACAGATGTGCAGCCTTGATGTGACAAAAAGCACATTACTTTATATATGCAAAACTCACAGAGCGTACAATGCTGCAGACAATACTTATGTAATAGAAATATGGAGAACATCTCAAATTTGAGCACTCCCCGTGCAGAGGGGCTCATGCTGATCCTTCTCCATATCAGTCTGGTTTTATTACATATGCCAAAGCAGCAAGTATTTGGCTTGTTTTCAGGTGCTTTCTAGAGCTGGGTGCTTTCTCACTGGGGTCAACCCCTCCAGGGCACTTGCAAGGGCCAGGCAGATTGCAGCACAGTCTGTGGAACATCCAGGCTGTGTGTTCAGTGAAAGCCACAAAGATACAGGGAGGAAGGGCGAAGAATGGGGGGCTCTCTTAGGTTCATATAGGTTCTCTTATGGTTCAGATAGATATAATGAAGCACATTAGTGGCAATGAGAGAAAGATACCCGAACTGCACTTTCCTGCATGACGATGTATTGAGAGATTTCCATTCTACTTGCAGAAACTGCACAATTAGATTGCTTGGGTTCCATGAGCAAACAGTATTGCAAGTTAAGAATAATCTCATCTCCTGCTTTAGGATGTTAGTATTGGCCATAATTTTGAAAACTAAATCCTCTGCAGACATGAGAAATGAAATCAGGATACTGCCCTTTTGCCTCCTGGATGGAGACCTATGCTACCTCAAATGGGGGTTTCTGTAGACCTGAAGCAGCCCCTGAAGGCCACCTGGTAACTAAAACTGGTCCTGCATGCAGCAAGCCATCTGCTAAGTGGGGTGGAACACATCACTCTACTACCCCGCATCCTGCACTGGCAATCTCTCTACTACCAACTCCTCCATGGTCTTGGAACAAACTACCAGATGGCTGGCTTCACGCTATGCGGAGCTGTGTTCCACAGGGAAACCAAGGCTGACAGAACCTAGGTGATGCAAGTAGTGATCCCTCAGTTTCATTAACAACTCAACTCTCCTTTGCTTTCCTTGCTCTGGAAAGGGACATAAGAGCTAACAAAACCAGAGTTTAATCTTGAACCAAAGGGAGTGCAGCTTGGGAGGTCCCTCAAATGATTTCACATCACAGACACTAACACAAACTACCTTTATGCTTTCTCTGTGATTTTAGTATCAAAGTGCCCACAAGGCTTGACGCATACTGATGTACTTCCGTTTTTGACAAGCAGCGGAAAGCAGTTTTCATTCTCAAGATCAAAGTCATCACATTCATAAACAGTTGAAAAGAAAAAGACAGACATGAAGCTGTCTGTTGGAATTTCCCTTTTAAATGACGCTGTGTTACCAGGCACTGGATCGCTGAATCCATCAGCACGTCCCAAGACAGACACACAGACATAGATCGTGACACACACTCACCTTCTGCAGGAACTTCCAGAGGATGGGCACAGTGTCCTTGCCATCCTTTTGCTGGACTACATGCCCCAGGTACTCAACGGAGATCCTCTTCCTGCAGCTCCACATCCGGGAGCAATGCATGGTGCTGCCCTTGGGTAGCTGGGACAGGAAGGCCACGGGGTTACCATACACTATTTTCGCCACTGGGTTGGAAGAGATTCTCTCATCCTCACTGATTTGTCTATTTAACTTCAGAAGTATTTCGTCCAAATGCTGCATGAAAAAGAAACACAACCGCTTCAACTCTCACAAACCCTTTGAGGAGGGAGAGGAAAATGGAATCATGGTGCCCTATAATTAAATACAAGGATCTCTTTGGGAAACGGGGAGCAGGACTTACGAGGGAGAATATATTAGTGGAATATATTAGTATATATATAGTATATATATAGTGTATATATATATATATACATACACACACACACACACACACACACACTATAGTGGCTATAGTTCATTTCTAAAGAGAGACTTTTGCAACTACTTTACCACATTTCCATGATAGTTTATTGACCAGTTACCACAGGAGGATGTCAGCACTTACAAGTTCATAACCAGGAACTTTAACATCCATGCCAGGACAGCCATTTATACTAGAAAATTGTTCTCCACACACACGGTCCCTAAATTCCTCTGTTCCTTACATACTGCACCAGGGAATGTCAGACGGGATTGACTGTAGGCTCCCATGCTGCTCTTCTGGCCTGACAATTCCTCCCAAAGCCAACAGATACTTCTACCTGTCTATTAGTATCCTCTATGGGTCCTTCTTTGGTCCTAGATTCTACCTCTTGCCCAGGCAGGGTATGATGGTTGGCCCTGTGCATGATGGCAGCTGTGGAAACTGTGCATGAGTGTGGCTAGACAACACAGATGAAAAGTAACCTGCCTGGCTTAGCAGTTGTTTTCAAAAGCCTTGAGCAGAGTGCATTTATGGATTGGTGGGTCTGTAAGTTGGCACAGGCATGGGCTGCAGTTCAGAATTCCACATGGACTTCGGGCTGCTCAAGTTCATTTTTAGGGTAGTCCAGTGGGATCGCTCACCTTTAATTCAGGAATAATAATGGTGTTTGCAACAATTCCTTCCCACTCGTTTCTGTGCTGCTTAGTGGAGAGTGTGCCATCAAAGCGAACTGGCCCTGCAACAGGCAGACATAGCGTGTTAGATTTACAGTGGGGCAGTGGAAAATGAACTTGGGGCTCCTTGAACCCTATGATTTCCTCAAGGGAGCGTGACAACCTTGTGAGTTGCAGTCAGTGTGTGATGAGCCACTAACACTTTCAGAGGCCCTAAACTCTAGACAGGCATCTGTGTTAAAGGATCTCACTGAAGAGAAAATGCAGAGCCAACTGAGGACTTAATATAACCAAACACCTCTCAGTGCTCAAGAAACTTTAGTTCAGTCTCTCAGTCCCATTTGAAGGGAGCTAGACATTTCACAAATGGTCAAACATAAATATAGAGAGGTTAAGTGTCTTGTCAGTGGCAGAACGAAGACTAAAACTTGAGGAACCTTGATTCCCAGTCCAGTGTTCTAGCTACAAAGACCATGCTCCCCCATATAAATAACCCCATAATAAGATCTGCTGCAAGACCATTGTCGTGACGCAGACCTTCAAATTCAGTCACTCCCGACTCTCTCTGTTGTAGCTTAGAAGGCGGTATATTAACCATTACACCTGATCTGTTGGGACTTATGCAATCTGTTACATTCTTTAAGTAACTCAGCAGCTTTGTTTCTGAGTCTGAAATCCTTTCAGTACAGCATACATCAGTTATGCAATGATTCCATTTAAAAACTATCTACCAAACCATGTTAAGCCCCAGACACCTGGGTAGCAGGAGAGAGGATTGGCCAGATCACCTGCTTGCAGCAATAGGAAATAGGCATCATTAAAGCTCTGGATCCTTCCGACTGGCTTTGCTGCTGCCAGTTTGAAATGCTGTGCCCAAACTGGTGCTGTGCTATCAGTGGAGGAACCACACAACTGCTACAACTAAAATGGCAACACGGTTCCTCTGCTGCCTTCTACATTCCGTCTGAGTCTCTTTTCCTTACACTGGTTTGGGTGCTGGTGGGGCTCCTTGAGGAGGCTGCACAGGATGAGATGAATTACATTGATGGTCTCATCAGCACTCTTTCCCAGAGTTTTTGTCAGCTGCTCCACGTCGTTCTCAATGTGCTGCATGAGAAAGCTTACTGGTTGCTGCACTGGTGGCTTTATGATACCTTGCAAAGACTTAAAGCACAAGAAAAAAGGCAAGGATAAGAGCAAGCAGTGTACAGTTCTAGTCTGATACATGCAAAGTTACAATCCAGCATCTCTGAGTCTTAAATACATCTTATAGGAGACCTACCCCTTGGACAGTACCATATCCAGGTATCTAAACAGGTGAGGTTCAATCATTTATTCACTGAAACTTGGGGAAAGGTAGTTGTCCTTAAGATGTGTTTCTGCCCCAGCCTTCATTATAATGTGGTGATATTGTCCAGAAAATAAACATTTTTTTTCTGAAGGGTCCCAACAAATCAATACAAAACAGGATTCGTGCTTTCACCTCTCTTTGGGGAATGGATGGAACAACCATTCTCTTTAACCCCCATTTGTGACTGAAATGTACCAGACACACAGTGCTTGGAAGATGCACATATTTTTGAAATGTGTGTTTGACCACTTGATGCATTTGTGAATTTTATTATTTTCACGTCCACAAATTAGAAAGAAGGCTTAAAAGGTATGTGCCTACGACAGCTGCTTGTATTGCCAGCATCCACTATTAACAGCTCCTCTGGAAGCACCGAGAGGAAGCTGGAGGCTTTACGCAGCACTGGCTGTATGAAGTGTCTTCCCACAATTCCACAAAGGATGTTACTCTGTCCAGATGGACAATGTGGATAGATTCCAGTACCTGCGGATCTTTAGTGGCTCCCAGCAGCATTGCCAAGTGAGTGAGCAAGCGAATCACAATGAAGACAACTGGGGACATCTCCCTCTCGGACGCCACCATTGCCTCTCGGTTTCTGGGATCTCCGAGCACGTGGCCAGTTTGAGTTCTGTCTGTGAAATTCCTGTGTGAAATTATGCACAGTGAATTCTCTGTCTTGATATGAAAAAACCAGAGAGCTGGACTGGAACACAAACAGGTTCTTATCTAACTGCTATTGATATCGTGCAGCAATTTAAGCATCTTGCATTGACAGTGGTGAGAAAAGGTCGATCACTACAGATGGGTTTCACACTGCCATAGCCTGATTCACTTGCCCTGTTAGCTCCCACTCCACAGGGCATCTTCTCCTAAATGTATCTTCTATTAAGAGGTGCCATGCAGCCACTGTTCACTAAGAGTCAGATTAGCCACTACATGCTAGGCAGGTTTGAAATGGCAGCTGTTAGCACTAGTGATAAAAAATTAGCACATCAGGGCTGTAAATGCCAACCTGGCTGGGCCAAGGAGGTGAATGAACAAATCACAGCCCCTAAAGTGTTCTAGTAGACTACCTGCTCTACATAGGCCGGCCAGGTGGTAAGATGGCAATCTAAGGTTGTCAAAGGAAATTCAACTGATAAATACACAGCAGTTAAGAATTGTGCAGGAAAGAGAGTACAGAGGATGACTAAAGAGATGAAAAACATAAGAACACTAGACTGACAAGCCCTTGCTTTGAGATGGTCACAG
Organism: Mesoclemmys tuberculata; assembly: GCA_007922155.1. Taxonomy (NCBI): domain Eukaryota; kingdom Metazoa; phylum Chordata; order Testudines; family Chelidae; genus Mesoclemmys; species Mesoclemmys tuberculata. The sequence goes on from ML675637.1 coordinate 22,033,027, forward strand.
CAGAATCAGGGACAGACTGGCCTCTGCTATCAGGTTAACCCCTTCATCACTACTGGTGGAACAACTGTCTGTGGCAGTAGCAGTTTTCAGCAGAAAATTGATTCAGTTGAGACACCAGGATGGGCCACGTCTGACAAGCTTCTGGATAGAATGTAAGTATTTCATAGTTCAGCACTGAAAAAGTTGAAGTAGTGAAAACATACTGGACTCCCTGAAAGCCATGGACTGGCATGTGTTGTACACCTCCGATCTCAACACCACAATCAACACATCGGCTCAGTTCCATGGGACGACCACACTGGCAAAGGGAGAAGGGACACAGATTAATGAATTCCAGACAGATGTAAAGGAGGAACATCTTAGACCCAGCGAAATGTAATTAATTCAGACTCTGAGGCAGAAGACTTGGCTCTGCTTAGTTTTAAGTCCAGTCCTCATACTGTGAAGTGCCTGGCTTATGTGGGTCATCTCTTCTATATAGCTGCAACTGTGAAAAGTGAGATGTCACGGTTCAGGGCAACTGCACTTCTAGTTCCCCTTAGTAGTTCAGTAAGGGCACCCACTTGCAGGCTTCTGGCCTCCTCAGCCATTGCCTCTCTTGGGTGGAGACACGTCTCTTGCCCTTCTGAACAGGGTATTTCCAGGCTGCAAAATTCCCTAACTACTGTGACGTTCCCAGCGAAAGACACATTGTCTAAGCAGGCCTCCTTTGCTTCTCCTCTCAGAGACAGCACACAGTGTGACTACCACAGTTATAAAAGTTAGCTCACAGCTGTTCCTTAGCAAGCAAATTTATTCTAAAGTAGAAAGAATTACACAGAAAATGTATTAAAAACAATAAAAGAACCTACACACATGCTTATTAGCTAACCAGAGATCACTGCCTCACTTCAACAAGGGCTCTGACTGGTGATGAGTCCTTCAAATCCTACACAGGGGTGTTCCCTTTGGTCATACGTGTATTGTATGATAGCTTCAGTTCAGAACAGCCACTCCATCTTATAGGGCCTCAGGAAGCCAAAGTCCTCCCGACCCTTTCCTCAGGATTGGGATCCACCTTGGACCAGACATCCTGTCCATTTGCTGGATCAGAAAGGAGGCCATGAGCTACTTATCTAAAACCCCTTTTCTTTGTCCGTGGGTCTCTGGAGAATCCAGTTTGAACTAGTTTACGTGGACCCCTCCAGCTGATGGGGTTTCTCTGGAAAATGTTATAACCTGATTGAATTTGCCTAATCCCACCCTGCTGTCGTCCTATTTACCCTTCACATGGAAATACATACAATCCATCAATAACACACTAGCATTTTTAATACAATGGACTCTAAAGATATTCAACTCAATAAGGTTTGGCCAGGATATTACAGGATGCTGCCATATCTGTCAGACAAGATAGTTAAAAATGCATTTTACATGCATCTGAACAGAGAAGCAACTTCCCAACAAATGAATGGAACATGTAATTTGTTAATTGGAAAGCTGCCACTCACTGAAATAGGCAGAGTCACCACTTGGGATACCATAGCTGTTCCAAGATTCACAGTGCAATGCTGTAATGGTTGATCAGACAGCTTGCTGGCTTGTATTTAACTTTGGGATGTAATTAAATAGCAAATGAAATATAGCACAGGCAGCTTTTAAAGAAATAACCCAATAAATCAACCACCAAACCCAAACTCTTACCTCTCCAATAGTGCAGGGGTGGCCATTCGGACACACTGTGAGACAAAGAAATCAGCAGTATGGTACTGTGAGCAGGACAGGACAGAAGAGCATTTTCAAAACAAATTAAAACCCAATCATCCCCCTCCGTGCACACGCACACATACACACGTGCAACCTGAGAGCAAGAAATATACATCAAAATCTAACTCTAGTGGAAAGAACTAAAGTTCTTGGAGTGCATAAGAATCATATTAGCTGCCCACACAGAAGTCAGAGGTCATTTTGTCTCTGTGTTGACTATGTCTTATAAAGAAACTAGAGAGAAATCCCTGGGAGACTTTGCCACCCTATACTAAATGGATTTTGTAAGCATGAAAAATAATATGCAATCCCTCTTAGGCGTTATGTAAATAATACTAAAATCCTGCTCTATGGCTTCATAACTGAACTTGACTTATTGGAACAGTTATAGTCAGGCAATGGCTCTTCCTACACTGCTGTCAAATCCACTCAAGGATACTTACTGTACCAGTGCATCTGCCTCATTCCCTCCCAATTCACAGCTTGAGCCATCAGATCTTCAGGCATTGTGGGCAGAAAAGAATGCTAAAAAAAATTCACATGAATAAATACATTACTACATCAATGGCTCAGCAACACACCTGTTTTCCAGTTAAATTACATATAAGAGAACATTAAGGCTGTGGCAGATTGTCAATTGCTCATCAGTGCAAGGAAATGAGAAAGCGAGAAGCAAAAAAAGTGGAGAATTCTGCTCAAAAGAAAGAAAAGGAAGTATTCAAATGGGTTAGAAACCCTGAGAAGGGAAGGTGGCGCTACTCAACAAACCCTCCAGCCAATTAAAAAACAGGCTGCAGTGGGAACCCTGGCCAGTCTTCCCAGGCCAGGAAGGTAGGAGAAGTAGATGATTTTAAGATGGGTCACATTGGGATTAAAAGAAAAACAAAGTGGGTGGGCCACTTTTCCAAGTTCTGCCCACAAAATAAGGTCCGTCCATGAGACACCATGCCAGACCAACTGGGCAGGCTTCACAATATGATCATGTTTGCTCTCTGGGTTTCCTGAGCGTGGCTTCTTTTGGGGGCTTTAGGTATCCTGCTGAACACTGCTAGGCTTCCTAAATCCTTCTTGATTAGGAGGTGGGAAAAACTGGCATGCTCTTCCAAGCCCACTCACTCGTGGGGCCATCATGAGCGGTGATTTGGACTAGATTGTACAGATCTTCACAGTGTAACGCTCCTGTTCCCTTCCTGCATGCTTTGGACAGGCAGGGAAATAATTAATAGTCCAGGAGTTAGCCCTGGGTATCCCAGTTAGTACTCATTGAGACAAAGGGGACAGTTCACACCTCTTTGAGTTTGCAAACACCGGCAGAAGTCACTGTATCAGTTAGCCTTGAACACGTGACATGGGAGTATCTCAACAACCTCTCAATAACAGCTAGAAACTTCCTTTTTTAATGAAAGCTCAGGTTCTGGGGAGTCAGAAGGCAGCATGAAAGAGGTTCCAGCATTGATTCAGCTAGCACTAACATGTACTGCCTGAATCTAAGTCCTGGTTTTAGGGTTCTGATATAGGATGCCAAGGAAAACTCTGTATAAATCAGTTTCCTTACCTGCATGGTGGCAGGAGAGAAGGCCAGCCTGCGCAGGGGTTCGAGGATTGGATTCTGCCCACACAGTAAGAGGGCTGCAGTGTGAATGACTATTTCAATCTGTGCCCCAGCCTGGCTGAAGTGCTGGGGACTCACTGTCAGTGATGGGAGACTGTTCGTTACAAGAGATGCTGCAAACTGCTTCAGGTCTGGAGGATCCAGGGCTTTGGAGCTTTGGATGAACTCATTCATAGCATCACATTGCTGAAGGGAAACATTTACAAAAGGTAAAATAAAGTACCTGATTGCCAGCCAGACTGAAATGGCCCAGCTGCTCTTTTATACACTATCTAGTGAAGTGTGACACCCTGCAGCGTCTTGACGTGACTGACTGACTATTTATTGGAATTGGTCCTTCAGTGTATGGAGAGGAAGGATGGTCCAATGGCTAGGGCACTGGCCTTAGATGTGGGAGACCAGGGTTTCAATTCCCTGCTCTGCCCCAGACTTTGTGACACCTTGGGCAAGCCACTTAGTCTCTATTTCCATTCCCCCCTGTAATTATAGCACTTCCCTACTGCACAGAGGGGAGAGAATAAAGACTGAAATGCTCAGCTACTAATTAGAGTAATGAGTGTCGGATAGAGAGTCCTACGCTGGAGAGGGAGGAGGTTCCCCCTCTGGAGGGCATTCAGACTTCTCTTCAGCTCATCTCTGCCAGATGCTGTCAGACCTGCCTTCTGGGCAGAAGGGTAAAAGACGTTCTCTCACACCTGTGACCTAAAGCTGCTTCTCTCTTCTGTTGCCCAATAGGCTAAAAATTGCTAATGGAGCAAGGTATCTCACCTCCTTTTTGGGGTGGAGGCTTGGGTTCCTGCAGCCATATAGAGCAGTGAATTCTCTGAAAATAGCCAAGAGCAGGTGAACAGCTTGTACGGACCCAGAGCTGTTACATGCCTGAAAAGCAAGAGAAACTGGTTATGCAGAGGATAAGGGGCTAATTCCTGTGCTACTTCACCTTTCACTGCAATCTTCACTCAGTAACAGACATGCCCCTTCCGCCCCAACTTCTCCCTTTACCACAGATGGTGACAGGCCGAAGAAACGGCTATTCAAGCCTGTGCAGTCATGGCACTGTAAAAGCCAGTCGTGGCTCAGCATTCTCAGAGAAAGTCCCCCTCGCAGAGGGAGCAGTTCATGTTTATGTGGCTTTCCACCACTCTGGATCAGACCTTCACAAGTACCGTCTTGCAGGGAAGTCCATGTCCTGAACGCAATATACACACTCACTGTGTATCTGAAACATCAGCCAAGCAGATCCTTTTTCTATCCACCAGAAAGTAACTTCTCTGGTCCAGTCAACCTGCTGCTCATCTGTTGCCCCAACCTATTCCAAACTGGAAGCTATTATTAACTAGCTCATGTTACTGTAGTATCCACAGGCCCCAACCACAACTGATGCCCCAGAGGTGATGTACTAACAGGATGACAGAGGTCATTCCCCAAGCAGCTCATGATCAAAGAGAACAAGCAACATGAGGGTAGGGAGAGGGAGAAAATCCAATGTATACAGATCTGTCCACAGGTTTAACATGCACACCTACTCTGCTACATTTGTACAGTCACTAAGTTTTTAAATGACAAAAGTAAGTATCGAATTGTTTGGATGACATGGCCAGAGACTGACACGTGCCAGGACAGAAGGGGGAAAGGAAACACAGCTTGCATGGAAAACCCATTTCGTCCCTCAGCCAATTGGTTGCAAGAAGCCTAAACCTGTTATTCAGGAAAAGCGCCACAGAACATTTTTACAAGGGGAGACAATGGTGGGGAGCATGATGTGACTGGCAAACCGCACTGGAGATGGAGACAATGACCCAAATCGCTCATGCAGCGAGCTAGAGTGCATGTCAGCAGAAAACAAAGATCAGGCCCAGTTAAAAGCCATCAGAGTAACAGCAAACAAAGAAAAATCTCTCAGAGAGAGGGGACGGAGCAACTAACAGCAAAGCACTCAGAGCTCCTGCAGTCTGAATCTCTCTAAAGGGTCACCATACATCCCACCCGAAGAGGAACATCTATGCTGACTGAAGAGAAGAGTCTTACCTTCTGTGCTGCGGCAATGCCCTGCATCTTGCATTCAACCATTGCTTTCCCCACAGCATCACGCAGGACTCGGTAGGTCTCTCCACAGGCCAAGTACCGATCAATTTGACTAGGCTGGTCCCTCTGTAGCCACAAAGTACAAACAACCCCCCCACACACAGTATGACTACTGGGCAGACTTTAAGAATGTCACTTCATAAGAGGGGGACTGTTCCATAGAAGCATCCACGTTGTCTGTTGGGGGCTAAGGTTAATTTCCGATATAACTAAATGCTGTGCTCAGACTTCCCAACCAGGGGAACTGGTTAGTGATGACACTTACAGATGGCTACTCAGGCAGGGAGGCTGGTTCTGCTTGGGACACTGCTGCTTTGGGAGCCAGGCTTGGACACACACAAAATAATGGCCTTTCTTCAGGTCAGAAGAAATTCCTTTCTACACAAGGCAGGGATACTACAGTAGCTTACTCCCACTCCAACCTGCTCCAGTCCCCCATGACAATACCAGAGCGCCGCACACCATCAGCAAACACTTGAAAAAATGCAAATATAAAAAAAAGCCAAGAGGAGGAAACCGCATACAGAAACACAAATTGTTAAGGAGAGAGAAGTCAGGGAGACATGTTTGCTTTACCTGTTGTTGAATGATTTCAGCTGGGAAAACCCACTGAAATTTACTCTCATTGGAAAGCTTCTGAGCAAACTCCATCCCATACTGGTTAGCCAGCTTTCGGACCAGGTAAACTCGGTACCAGTCATTGCCAGCCAGCCGAAAGAACCTCATTACTTTCTGAAGGTATTGCTGCTTGTCTGCTGCCTTACCCTGCTCTGTAGAAAGAATAAAAGTCAGTCAAAATTTCTTATCTAGGTCAGCTGTTGCTGTCAGACCTGGCCACAGCATCAGGATCCATTCCCCTGAACTGATCCACTATTCAAGAGAACTTAGTAGCCCCTCCTTCTCTGATGTTCTTACCCAGGAATATATAGGGATCACACACGTCCTTATCCTGCAGCAACAGAAATCTTGATATGGACATTTCCATGATAAAGAGCAAATGGTTTACAAAGCTTCAGTCTAAGAGTAACATTTTCAAAAGCAGCTAACAGTTAGGAGTCTGAGGCTATTGATTTTCAATGAGACTTCAGCTCCTCAATGCCCCAAAATCACTTCTGAAAATGAAACCTGGGTACTTTTGAAAAAATTACCCTAAAATTAGAAGGCAAAACTCCAGTGGAGCTAGGAAGGGACTAGAGAAGTTTCAGTTATGTGGCTTCATTTAAGTTTAATTAATGTCTGTCCTAGAGGAAATCCTATTAACAATGCTGAGTGGATAAAATAAAGTCTCCATTTCAAAGCCATGGTTTCTATTTAATTACTTTCTCTGCAGAGAGAATCTCTGGTAGAGGTTTGGCTACTCAATATTGGTTGGCTTCTACTAAGAGCTTGCCTATATGAACACTTAGTTCGCAGCAAGCTGAGGTATAAATCTACTGCACATTAAAAAGTGTCCACATGGCCATTGCTAGCAAACACTAAAAATTGCATTGTGCACTTTGATCTACCCAGCTTTGAAATGGGAGCAGATTAAAACACCCTAGGGAACTTTTGGTGAGCAGCAGAAGGGTCTACATAGACCCTTAGCGCAGGGTAGATTTACACACTAGTTTTCCACAAAGTGTTTGTATGGACAGTCTTTAAAATTGCATGGTAAAAGGACAGATACTGATCTAAGGCAGTTTCTAGCCCAAAGATGAGTAGTAAAAACAAAAGCTGTACAAAGAGAAAAGAGAAAGTTGACAGGTTGATTTTTTTCCCCTGTGCACATGCCGATATGAGGCACAGTGACACAGAGACATTGAACATTTCTAACAAATCCAGCAGTGGGGCCTGTAGCCTGTATTTAGCCTTTGATGCATTAGCATCTTCAATTGAGGGCAGCATAGTCCAACCTGCCTTTAGGTCTCTGAGTTTCAAAGAGCAGCTCTGCAGCCCTATCCATGCATAGCCGGATCCTGGCCACTCCCTGCAGGTACTCAATAGGCTGGGATTCCCAAAGGGTTTCTTGGTTGTTCCTCTTAAGATAGCTCTCTAGAAAGTGCCAGTCTTCCCGCAGATGGCTTATTTGGTCCTTCTCAACACAGGCTCCAATCTTTTCATACATCGAATCCTGTGAAGAAAGCAGTCAAATTTCCAGTCACAGCTACAGCTGGAAATCCCCCTTGATGCCCCATCCCCAACTGCTGGAGTTTAAGCTTGGCCTGGCCTGATCTAATCATGTTCAAACCACCCCCTACCATTCTGAAGCAGAGGAAGGGGATGAGAAATCAGGGGAGCTCATGGAACGCTGCAGCACAAGCCTGACAAAGCAGGAGTGGCTACTGCAGAACAGCTCTGAACAGACCCATAGTTTTAACAGTCTCTCACTCTCACCCTTTCTAGGTGAGTAAGACTCCTCCCCACACAGCCAGTGTGTGTGCACCAGCTCAGCCAGGATTACAGAGAGATGCCTATTCCTGAAACATTGCTATATGGATTCCATTGGGCCAGGACATCCCCCACAGCACCTCTGCAAGGAGGGAGAGGGGGCAAGCAGACCTACCTCAAAACAGTTGACAAAAAGTATGTAAAGTTCTGTTTTGTCATCTTTGTCCAGGATCTGACACTGCTCTACCTGCGACAGGTAACGCTGCATGTAGGCTTTTACATCACTGAAGCTATGGAACAGAGAAACCTCTTCTTACCAACTACTGCAACGCTCATGGCTACTGATCATTACTTAGAACATAAAAATTGCAACTTCTGTCCGCATGGCGGAGGTATTCACATCAGGTCCAGATGAGATGGGAAACAGCAGTCAAGGTTTCTGGCAGGTGATAGCTGGAGTCACATGGGACCTCTAATCCAGAGTGACCAGAACCAGTGCCACGAGCAACACCACTGTGCCATCACCCCCATGATCCCACATTACTTTGGTTGGCTCCCCTATTATCCTGTGCTCTGTGAGAGCCCATAGACTCTGAATGCTGGCCAGGTACCACAGTAACCTAATTCAGCTTCCCAATGAAACAGACATTCTAAGCTATGTTTCCTTTGCCATTTCCAGAGGCACTCTCCCGTCTTCCTTTAAATGAGACCCTCAACCATAGAAAAAAAGGCTCTGCATCTCAAAACACAGGTACATAGCATTCAAGAACTGACGTCTGTATAGAGAAAAGCCCGCTCACTTTCTACTCTGAATCTAGCGCTGGAGAAACCAGCACATGCATCATTCATGGGAATTCCTCCTCTGTATGTGGCTCACGCAGTACAACACTGGATTTGCCTACAAGTGGGTTACTATACACAGAGATACCTATAACTACAATTCTAAAGCCTTAGACATGCTTGATCAGAGGGCAGCTTTTCTAGGTGTGACAGTCTCTTTATGGGACAAGTGTACAATGTACAGTGAGTAATATAAACACAAAAACCCTTAAATCATAACTAGAAAATTAAAGATTTAAAAAGTATCCATTCGTGAGTGTTCTTTGTGCATCAGTGTGTCAGCTTCATTCTTTAGCTTTCATAAGATTTATCTCACATATAGGTCAGGAGTCACTCACATATGGGTCAGGACTGGATAGACACATTCTCAAACACAGGCCACAAAAAGATACCACACACACAGATACACCCCAACTCAACCCGATGCTGATGCAGAGCCAAAGATTGGCTTTCACAGGACGAGGTTCAAATCTCTGAACCTGGCTAAAATTCTCCCTCATTCTCTGAGTAGCACATGACTAAAGAGCAGGGAGAGAAAATGGACTGGCTGAATGGGTTGAGGAAGACATGTACCCCACACTCACCCAGCTTTTTCACTGAACTTACCTGTATTTCAAAAGCAGCTTCAGTACCACTGAGCGGATGATGGGAGTCTTATCCACCATGTCATCAAATGGGGACAGCAATTTCGTGTACACAGTGCGGTGATCTGAATACAAAGGAAAAATGTGACTCATGGGCTACAGAGAGGCAGGAGAACAGAGTATTGACATTGGCAGGAGGAAATGAGCTTACTTGTCAGGCCTACTGTCAAAGGGTCCCGGTGAACGAATAGCAGGTTGAGCAGCTCACAGATCACTGTTTTCTCTGGGGGTTCATTATCTTTGAAACACACAGTGGAAACCAGGTCTATGAAGAAACTATTGCACATCTGACGGAACAGGGCATTCCTCTTTATTGCAACACTGCGGAAATGGTGGGAAAAGAAATCACTAAGATAGCCAGACAACTGCAGAACCAGTTAAATTGCATGGCACTGCTACCCGGGCCAGACTAGTTGATCTAGTGTTCCCTTCTGGCCTCAAACTCTATGCCTCTGACACTGTGGATAAAGCTAAGATGCCTACAGCCAACAGGGTGATTTTATCAGTAAAATGAGATTCTATATTGACAGAGTTTTAACAAGGCATTATGACAAGGTATTTCTCAGAGCTATTTTCAACGAAGACTGTATCATGCTGTCATTTGTGATCTTATTGCCAGTGACCCTGGACACTCTTACTGCTGATTTCTTGCTAAGAAGCATAAAATAGTGACTCAAGATAAGAATAGTTCAATCATTGGATTCAGCCACTAATAGCAACTTTGCTTTACAGAGTATCATTAAACAGCAACTTCTCAAATGGAGCTAGGTGACTTCCTCACTATATCTTTGAACACAGGGCAGAGGGGAAATACAGCAGGCCAGTATAATTTATCCTGCCAACTCTTCCTGTGTTTAAGCCTACAGTGCCAAGGGTCAGGGTCTCTCAATACACCTACCCCAATATCTACTGCTGCAGGGTTGTGTGACATTGTGTTACAGGAAGGATGAAATACCTGAGCTCCTGGGAGATGGTTATGATATAGTCATCTGGCAGGTTAACTTTGCAGTATGGACAGAACATCTGCCCTGGTGTCAGCCACTGTTTGATGCAATTCTGACAGAACACATGATCACAAGGCAGGTTGACTGGATCCTTAGGGTCTTCCAGGCAGATTGGACATGGCTTCAGACCATATCTGTAATCCAATCAACACCACTAAATCTAAGATGTCAAGATACAAGCCTAAAGAGTCTTCCACTGCAACTCAGATTAAGGATTAGAAGAGATAACCTGAGTCTCACTGGCAACTCTCTCAAGGTCAGGGAAGAGGATAAAGTGGCAAATTGTTTTTATTCATCAAGCTTTCACCATGATGAATACAAAATTGCCATACACCAGAAAGTTGTTGGTACATGAAACCAAGAATAAAATTCCAAGTTACAGCATAGAACATCCAACAGGTTGACAAGTAACTTGTACAGTTCAGTGTGAACACTGCGTTGAACATTTGTAAGCACCCACCAAAATTAGGTAACAAGGTAAATTAAGGCAACATGGAATAATCTATTCATTTTATTCTTATTTTCACAGTTTAGCACATAAAAATGTTTGTGACAAATATACTGACTTCTCCTTTGCCAAAAAACAAAAATGACATTTTTATCCATCTGCCTAGATACCTTTTCATACAGATAATCCAGTGATCTACAGCCTCCAGCTGGCCTAGTCCACAGATCTCTAGGACGTAAGGGTGAAGTTCATCCCACATATAACTCCATTCAGGTCATTAGTTACATTAGGGATAAATTTGGCCCATTGTACCTTATTCCTACAACAGCAGCAAATTTCATTCAATCTATGCTGAAGCTATGTTCTCCCCACCTCCGAGGCAATGGGTCCTGCACACTACGTTATCTGTTCCAGGCTCAATGCAAGATATTAAAATGCTCAGTGTAGACGTACAAACACACTGCTGACTGAGGCTGAGGGAACCGGGCTTGTTTAGTCTGCAGAAGAGAAGAATGAGGGGGATTTGATAGCAGCCTTTAACTACCTGAAAGGGGGTTCCAGAGAGGATGGAGCTAGGCTGTCCTCAGTGGTAGTAAATGACACAACTAGGAGCAATGGTCTCAAGTTGCAATGGGGCAGGTCTAGGTTGGATATTAGGAAAAACTTTTCCACTAGGAGGGTGGTGAAGCACTGGGATGGGTTATCTAGGGAGGTGGTGGAATCGCCATCCTTAGAGGTTTTTAAGGTGCGGCTTGACAAAGCCCTGGCTGGGATGATTTAGTTGGGGTTGGTCCTGGTGTGAGAAGGGGGTTGGACTAGACACCTCCTGTCCAACCTTAATCTTCTATGATTCACACACTTTTAGGAACATGCCTGCCTCAATGACCTTACCTGCAGATAGTTGCGCTGGCTCTCTCCTTGCACTGACACAGCACTTTCATCACTGCTTTGAAAGTTTTGTGTGTCTTGATGTCAGAGTCCCACTGAAGACACTGAAAGGGAGGGAAACAAGTGATTCTTTAGCTGTTTAAGATGGAGACTTCCAGAGACGGGAGAAGCAAAAGGAAGGAAAATCCCTCAAATGCAGCCACACCACCCACATATTTTTGTTCACACTAGGCACAGCAAACTTTATAGTACAGGTAAAAACAGCTAGTTTGACAGTTCTTGAGATTAGCCAGGTGCCTCCAAAGTTGCAGTAGCTATGGGAGCGGGGGACAGGGTGGCCTTTCAAATGCCTCTCTTGTGTGGCTCCCCTCTTGGTGCCATTGCAGATTTTTTCTCTTCTATAGGCTTTTCCTTTGCCTGCTTCTGTGACTCAACATTGGAAAAGGGAGACAGGGGAGATCCCTTATTGGCTGGGGTCTTTTGGGACATGGATCCTTCACATTCAGGGGAGGAAATAAGCAAGAAAGGAGTCTCCACAAGAATAGAGATTCAGGGGAGCCAGTTCTTTGTTCTAGCCATTGGACATCTTGCCTGGTGCTCTCCTGCAGCAGAGCAAACTGCCTCAGCAAACTAAGCAGCTCTGAATGACAACTGATTTATGGAAGAAAAACACCCGTAATATCTGAAGCAGGATTTCTGATTGGCTGCAAACAGGAAGTCTGGCTGCAGCTCTGGATGCAGAAGAGAATGAACAGTAGCTTTTCAGAGGGCAGGTCTCTGAACCAATCCAAAGACTGACAGGTTTGGGTCTGCCTCCATTAGCTACACTGTTGCATCTGTGAAACTGGCTATGAAGAACAATTTAAGGAAATTGCAATCTGTTTGAGGCAATTTATGAAGAGAAGGAGAGGTGAGATGTGTTGAATACATTGTTCTAAATTATTTACCCAGCTCTGTATGTGACTAATGAACAGGAACACATTTTGGATGGCACTCCTTTAGCAAATTAAAATAATCTCTCAGAAAGAGAGGAATGATCCCCCCTTCAACACCAGATATTGCTTAATGAGGGCGTTCTTACCTTGCTTAGTAGCAAAACGTGTCTCTTTATCAGATCCTGCAATTCTGGAATCAGGGATTCAGCCCCAAGCAGCATGTGTTCCACAAAGAGGGACACAGAGAAGACCCGATTCCACTGAATCCTTTCGGAGAGGGAACACAGTTACAACACTATCACAAGGGAGCCTCCTGGGCTGAGATTAATGACATGGGGATGAGGAAGGGAAAAGGTAGTATCAGAAGATCAAGTCAGATCAGGGTGACGTGACCATTAATTTCCATGCTGACAATCACTATGCCTTTGTGTTTCTCTCGACCATTTCTCATATCTCTCTGTTGTCTCATTTAATACTTAAATCACAAGCTCCTTGGGGCAAAGACTGCCTTTTTGTTGTCTCTTTCTATAGCACCTAGAACAGCAGTCTCTAGGTGCTACCGCCATACAAACAAACAACATGTTCACTAGATTGTGGATAAAGGCAACTCTATATAAAGTTTGATTCCTATATCATGGAGCTAATAAGTGATTCCTATTTATAGGATTTTTCCTTACCCTCAGTTGCTCCCATTTTCCTAAACACCAGTTTAAAATAAACTGTCTGGTCTGTCCTCAGAGAGGAGGAAGCAAGAACATTTTGTCTTGGCTGGCTAAAGCTCCAGATGTCTGCCAGAGTCAGCTTTTTTGAGGGATTAATGTGGAGAGGGGGGCTACATTAACGGTGGCAATCTACCAAGCACCAGGATTCACCCAGTGATTTCATCCAAAGATTTCAAACAATCCCTGATCCCATTTGGAATCATCTTCTGATTCTTACAGACTTGGGAAAATAGAGGAATCCCTGTAATGCAAACCAGACAATTTCTGGGGAAATGACAATCAGTGCAACCCAGCAGTAACCTTGGAGGAGTTAAAGAAGTTTTAGTCCAAGAAGGACAGTACTGTAGATACATTCAGTCCATATTAGACATCCTCCCCATGAAGAGCAAGATACAAGGAGTCTTTCAAGACTGAAATTCTTAGTTGGTCCATGTTACTCACTTGACTTCCTGGAGCAGTTGATGGTACTGACTTCCACTACTCTTTGAACAGTTCTCCATACAGACAAGTTCAATGGGCATACGGACATTCTTCACCTGCTGCAGCCAAATCTGTGGCCTGGACTTCAAAACTTGATCCTCCAGCATCTCAGCACAAGCCATCGCAGCAAACACATCCAGAACCTACACAGACACACGCACAAATGGGCTTTTGTATAATTTGACAGCTAGAAAGGTGACATCCTCTTCCCAGCTTAATTTCACAGCTGCTTGTGAGTAGTGGCCTCTGTGCTCTGGCGTGTTGTTGTAGGGTTACTCTTGAGTGCCGGGCACACTTGTTTGCATTCCTGGTGTTCCAGGATTTGTGTGCCCATGGTCAGGTCATTAGCAGAACACACAGACTAACCAGAAGTGTGGTAAATTATCTATTCCTTGCCATTACTACAGAGCAGATCTCATAATGGGTTGAATACCCATGGTGTTAAAGATCCACATCTGGTTTCAGTTCCCACTGTTTCGGCTGCTGTATTGCTGCTGAAATGGGAAGACAGATCAAAGGAAATGTAAATGCTGGGTAGGGGAGCTGTGCTAGTTGGAGTCTCTTCCTCCCAGGGCTAAGAATCACATGATGCCAGAGAGAGACCGTACCATCTCGTAAGGTGACACAGTGCCTCCTTTCTGAGCCTGGTAGAGAAGACGATTCAGCACACTTGGGTTCACAGCCAGGATCCTAGATAAGTTCTGCAGCCGGCTCCTAAACTGATGGTACCCAAGGTGGACCCAGGGTAGGGAAAGTATCTTCTCCTCTCTGCCTATAGATGCTGCCTTCAGTTCCTCAATGCACGATAAGAGGGCCATTTGCAGAAGCTGAACATTTAAAAGAAAGTAAAGAAACAATAAGTCCTCTCTGCCCCAAAATGCCTACAAGGACACCCCTAAATTAATCAATGCTATGCAGAGAAAATGACTTTAAATAATTTTTTACTAAGCAAATCTTTGTTGTGGAGTGGATTTGGTAAATATACTGTCATGTCAGTGTCCCCAGGGGCTCCTCTCAGAGTGAGCAGGTCACTATTTCGAAGAAGTGCAGTGGCTAGTGTTTGTTGTATCTTCCTTGTTGCCATCCAACTGCTAGCCACCTCCACAAGAGACTTGGACTGAGCCCTTTTAGAAAGAGGCCAGGTGAATGTGCTATTGTACGTTCTTCAGTATCATGTACGAAATAAGCTTTTGTCCCCCACTTCTAAGTTCTTCTTGTTGCTTGGTTCAAACACTGACCTGTAATTCCTCAGAAGAGGACACACGGATGGTCAGGAGGATGAAGTCTCTGACATAGCAGTGGAAAAGCATGTTCCTTTCTACCTCGGCCAGACTTGAAATAAACTCGCCTAATGGTGTCTTCTGGAAAATACCCACAAACTTCTCTGAATGGCCTGGAAGATCAGGATGCAAAAGGAAGTTTTATGTTACAAGGAAATTGAGTTAGATACAGCTCCCCTCCCAAAGGGCTTTACAATACAAAGTTAACCACTGGTGTGGCAGTGACTGTGGAAGCAAAACACCCAGCTGTGATGCACTACAGCATTACCTCCCCTCACAGCCCCGAAGACTGTCACCTGCTATATTGAGGAGGAGTATTGTTAGGTGCTAAGATCACCTTCTCTCTGCCTTTGTAAAGGGCGCAAGGATCTTTAATCTTTACCTGGACAACACAACAGACATGAGCAGAAACCACCTCATTCCTGTGACTGTGTTTCTAGCTGTTTATATTATGCTCATCTCTGAAGCAGCTGAGTGACTAATTGTAGAATACCCCGTCTTCTCTTAGTACCATACTCTGCTGTCTGCCATGAGTGTGACCCCATGTCCTGATAAGGATCTTGGAGGCAGGACCTAGCCCAAAGAGAAGTGTACTGGGGTCCACTGATTCACCAACTCTTGATATTCCCAGGTATTTCCAATATAGAGGGCACAGAAAATGAGAGTGACCGTGAAAAAGAGAGTTAGCTGCACAGGGGCACTGAAAGTAACCTCATGATCATAAGAAAATAAATCGCTGCAGTGACAACCCAGGGTTTTCAGCAAAGGAGTTAGCTCCAATGCTCTTCCTTACTGAGCTCAAACTGGGCTCTCTCACCTTCAGTGCCTGGGATGTACTGCGCCTGCAGCCACAGCTCTTCCAAATAATCCTTTATCCTCCAGCTGAAGGGCAATTCATTGCCAGCATCTGCAGACACCTTCATGTTGTTCTGCACCAGAATCGTCTCTGTCTGAGAGCTGAGCAGGGGCACATGCAAACAGAAGACAGTGGGCAGTTAGTGCTCAGTGCTATTCCTCAGGGGCTCAGGTCAGTTTCAGGCAGGTGGCTGGGACTGAGAGTGCCAGAAGCAAGGAATTCAGCACTTGAAAGAGAGGGACAGAATTGTCGGATTGGGCAACACAATCTGTCCTGCCAGCCACAGATCAGTGTCGACAGGACCCATCCATTATGGTCAGTTCCAGCAAGAAATGCAACGTGGCCCTTATGCTGCAGAGAAAATAACTAACTTGTGCATTAGTTCTTCATGCAGATGCAGAGCCATTACATTGATCGGCCTTAAGTGCTGCTCTCCCCAGCCCTCCCACTGCAGTTTTCAGCAGCTCACCTGCTATTACCCACGTTGTAAGGGATGCTCAGAAGGTTCAAATCACTGAAGATGAACATCCACAGATTTTTCACGCAGCCCTCTGTGGTTGGCCTGACCAGTAACTCCAGGTTACAGTCTCTGTCTATGATTGACACCATATGAGCCAGGAATGGAGTCACCACGTTCTGGACTCGCTTCCACAGGGTGTGTCTGTGGGTGACAACGACAGATGCACAGAAAGTAGAGAGTGAGCGTTACTGGTCTGCATGTTAAGAAGTCAATGTATGGCTGTTGCAGGTAGTTTCTGGGGGGCAATCTGCTCAATTACATTTGTAAACAAGGAAGAGAGACCTAATTCTGCAATTCTCCACGTTTCTTTGGCTTGTGGTTTTCTCACCATTGTTTTCATTCATGTAACAGTACGTTTATATTCTCTCCCCCCTAGTACTGCCCCTCCAGCTGAGCATGCCAAGCCATGCTCTCTCTGAAGCAAGGAGAACACAGGACAATATTTAGAGTTAGAGCGCTGAGACAATTACGCCATTCCAAAGTGGCCATCTCTGCTATGATTTCAGTTTATACAGACTTTATTTTTAAAAGCGGCCAAGTGGTAACATACTTAGCTGCTGTCCATACCTGAAAGTCCCTGCCTCCTGGAGGGCATTAAGGTTCGAAGCCTCCCGCAGCACCCAGTCTTGCATTTTATAGGCATTTTCTTCTTGTTTCTTCAAAAGGCTGAAGAGACGATTCTTTGATATCTTCAGGAAGGAGGCTGGAAAGAGCAGAGAACTCAGCAACCCCTTTTCATTACGCCCACACAAATGCCAAATGCCGAAGTGACTACTGTCTCCAAGTTCTCATTAGCAACCCAGTCAACAAAGGAATCTGACCGACTTATAGAACTTCCTTAGACTGGTGTCCAGGATCTGATACCCCAGGCAAGGCATTGTCACCAAGGATGGAATTAATATATTATATACAGACAAAGTCCAGTGAAGCGTGCATCATTCTGGACACCATATGCAGAAACTAGTGTGTCCTGGGGATCTTTCCACTGGAGCCAGCTACCTAGTCTCCAGAAAGCTCCCTATCCAAAAGAGGAAAGTGCATTACCCACCACCTTAGATACTCCAAGTATTTCTTAGCCTTCTCCCCTCCCGCCCTGGAATTATATAGTGGATTCATCTCTGGGTCTTTGGGCAGAATCCAGTTCCCCTGACATAAATGTCATTCCTCACAATAGGGTTCAGCCCTCCTACAAACCCAGCTGCCCACAGGCGCTTTAAGCAAAGCCCCTTGGGAACCTGCACCTTTCAAATCATCTTCTTTCGACAGAAAGCCAAGAAGAATCTCAATCCTCTTTGTACTGCGGCAGGAGTCCTCGCTTTGGTCCCTGAGCATTCCCACTGCACTCTGCACACAGCTCCTCATGAGAGTGGTGGTGTCCAGAACCTGGGTTTTTCCGGGTACAGAAGGAAAAAAATTGGTATTACTTTACGATTGTACATTTCTTCTCTTTTTAAAATGACAGATATAGTCTCATGAACATGCCTATGTAAATATGTAACTTTTCTCCCGACTTCCTCCTTTCTTTTTCTTCACAGCCTTTACTGTGCTAGGTGACATGTTTTACATGATTTACTCCTGTGTCTACTGTGAACTGGATCCCCACCTAACATTAATGGAAAGGTAGGACAAGATCTCCACTGGATAATCAGCTAGTTCAGAAATCAGAAGTGGAGATGATATTATTGACATACGGGCTGCAACAAGACAACCTGGAAAATGCAGACTTCAGCAGGACACAAGCCACATGCAGTCAGTCACACATTTACACATTCTTTGGAGTTCATGTGGTGAGCACATGCCAGCACCATCAGGAGTTCTGGCCCAGATTCCCTAGGCAGTTTGGACAGGGTTTGATACTAACATGGTTTCAGCTGCAAATACCAACTCACAATGGCAAATGAATAAAGCTAACAGCTCAGAAATGCAGGCCTCAGCTTGAAAGGCACAAACAACCCATAGAGGCCTTTAAAACAGCTGACAGAGCCTCAACGTGCGGGACAAAGGGTAGCCAAGGTGAATCTCTGGAGTGATGTACGGATTCATTCTTTTAATGGTTAAATTTTTTTTATAGGCTGTCATTTTCAATAATCAGCATTTCTGATGTGAATAAAAGTGAGATAACGTCAGAGTTGCAAGGGTCAGAGATGAATCTGGGTATAAAGTACATCGCACATTTTATCAGAGAGAGTAAAGAGGCATCTTTAGCAATTCAAAGTACAAGGAATGGATTCTGAACTTACATCGCATTCCTCTGCTTCTGACACTGCTGTTTCAACCTCCATCTCGTCCTCCTGCTCTTCTCCATCCACTATCATAGCTGCAACCACAATATAGAATTTCTCATTAGAAAGAAATACAATTCACTTCTAGGGCAATGGGATGAAAGAGCTTTTAAACAGACTGGACACTAAAACATGATCCTAATGTCAGAGTCTCAGGTCAACTGTATATCTGCTGAGTATGGATCTCTAAGCACAGCTACAGATGCTAAACCTTCAGACTTTGATAAAGGAAAGAGAGAAAACGAGTGACCATAATTTCAGAGTCGGTGGGGTAGACGCTGGCATTGTACCCACAGGTGTATTCTCAGTCTTCTACTAAGGAATGCAGAGAAAGAAAGTAGGAAAAATTGGAAAGTATAATGTTTTCTTTCTACATATTTAGGTGAGCTAAAATACAATGATGAGTGAGAAATTGTTTCCAGTGTCAAATCATCCCAGCCAACCTTCCCTCAAAAGTTTAACCAGAGCACCTAAGTTCTGAGCTGCAAAACTCCCTCTATTAAAATCCTAGGACTCTTTCTGACACAACTAAGTCCTGAAATGCAACACACCCTTCTATTCGAGCTCTACAGCAGGATGCCCATGGTACCGAACAGCATGAATGTCACGTTTGTGACAAAACACAATGAGGGGTTTAATCTGAAGCCACCAAACTCACTTCACTGATGGCCTGAAAACTTGAATGGAAATCTTCAAAGATGATGGGCTAGTGCAAGTGCAACATCTGAGACCAACTCAGCACCCTCCAAAGCCAGTAGAAGTTGAGATTTTATGTCTCATATGCCCAGAAACATGGATTTGCTCTATCAGAAATTAGCAGCTGTTCCCCAGTGTACAAAAGTTACTTAGGCTTTACGGCATTTCTGACAGTTTTGAAAACTCTTGTAATACTTGAGAGTTCTATTTAGAACCTCTGTGCTGAATGTGGATGCTTTTCTTTCCTCTGCTGACTTGCTGATCTCCACACATTACTAGCTCTGGGATGCATGAATCACTCCTTCTGTCCCCCTGGGGTCAATCACCACACCGCTTGGAACACCCAGCATATGGCTTACGTTCAGGCTTGTGCACATCCTCACAGAACAGTTGGCTGATAGTGAGGTTCCTAATGGCAGTCACATCCGAGACCATGTCCTTGGATCTGCGGAGGTCATCAATGTGCACTGACTGCCACAGCCCTGGAAAAAGAGAACAAGACATTTCAGGTCTGTAACATGCACTTCCACAGACGCTTCCAAAGAACTTTCTGCCAGCACCTTTAAGCAACAAACAGGGGTTTGGTCCAACAGGCTAGTGGCTTATGATCTGAACTGCCAGGGTTTGATTCTTGTATCACTGAACGGCAATCCTTTCTGTCAAGTAAGGAATTACAGTGACTTGCTCTGGATGCAGTAATGTACAATTCTCCTTGACTGGAAAGCAAAGCATGTTATGGGGGCCTTGAGGATGCAATTAAAACAAGACAACTCCTCAGGGCATACAGGGCTGGGGGAAAATATATTTGGGATATATTCATGATATGCCATGGGAGGAAGGGGTGTGGGCCACAGCTGGGGTCATGCTGTATTTGTTTGTTTCTCTCAAATGAAATTGGAAGAGCATTTATTTAGCACGGACTACAGAAATAAGGGATCCTCCCAGAAAAGACTGGGAGCAGGTGAGGATCCAGGTGGGGCGGTGCTTGTAGTGAGCAGTGGCAGGTCTGGTAATCCACAAGAAGCACTGATACTGGATTTTAAAAAGGAATGGAAATCCCTACAATCTTTTTGATTGTGATTGATATGACCAAACTTGCTGAATTCTTAACACGCTAGTCTTACCTCCATGGAATCCCACATAAGAGGTTTCACCTTCTATCCGGGACAGTTTAGTGATAAAGTAGACAAAGACCGAGACGTCGCCCAACTCCACTTTGTTGATTTCATTAACAGCTGAGTATCTACAAGGGAAGGGAAAGGTCTGCAGGCAGGTTCTGTACAGTACCCTAAACAAGACAACCTTGTTCAGGCTTCCAGCCACACTTTCCTCATTCCACGACACCAATCAAGCGTCAGCGCATTCTCTTCCTCCCCTCTCCTCCAGGAAGAGGCAAACAGACTCGGACTCTCAGATCCTCAGCAGGGTGGCTTGGCCCTCTCACAAATAACTTAATTTTGGTAGACATCCCCCCCACTTCCCTCAGCATTTCTAAGCTTTCGGCTATAAATCTTATCTCAGAGAGACAGCACAAGGCCAACTATCTGCTGAGTCAATGCAGCTCAGTACACCGGTTTTCATTTTGATTTGTCTTTTGTAACTATGTCCAAAGCATTGCTGGCCCTTGCAAAAGTTATTTCAAATCTACTACAGTTGTAGACTGCAGCACCCGAGTCCCCCACGGGTGACACTCCGTAATGCTCTAGTTAAGACTGGAGAAGACATTACAACTATCTCACGCGTGACATACTTGGCTGAGGCAATGAGCTGGGCACTTCGAGAACCATCTTCAAAGTCTGTCTGAATAATCAGGATTTTATTTCCAGGTGTAGAATCAAGGAAATTCCTGGGGGCAGAAAGGAAATGGTTCCACATGAGGTTTGTCTTCTTGCAGAGAGAACAAGACATTAAACATCCACCCTTGTCAGAATATTGTAATTTTAAAAATAAGTCCCTGCCCAAACAACTGAGAATACAATGTGCTCGGAGTCACCTTAGCGTCCCCCTCACCTTAGCTCTGCACTCTTCCTTCCCTCCCCTCTTTGGTCTGGTATTTATTGCCCTAATGATCTGTCATTATTGAACTCAAGCTAGGCTGTAAGCTCTTCAGGGCAGGATAAGGTAGACAGACTCACCGAATCTCCTTCAGGAATGAGTGCTCTGTGTCGAACTGCTGAAGGGACTGGATGGAGAGGCTCTGAACCTTCACTTCTGCCTTCAAATGCTCAGAGTCAGTGGCTGTCAGAAGCCTGGAGAAAGTGGTGATCTGAGAGACAAGAATTGCAATGTGAGTTCTTAGCTCAGACGTGAACAAGGAAAGGAGCAACTGAACGACAACATTTGCCTGCCTGTGCTCTGCAATGACGCCGTATGCCTTCATTTGTAAGGTGCTCTGTTAGAGCTCTTCCTCTGAGACAGCTCGTGACCCTTGGGTCTCAACTGCATCACATTTACACTTTAAAAACCCCAACACGCTAGTCTCATGAACTGTGTTCAAGGGCATGTTTTGGTTTTGCACTTTTTTTCTTTTTAAACATGCCCTCTGAAATCGGAGAGTTCTCAGGCTCCACACGGACTAGATAGAGGACTAAACCTACTAGCCAGAGGCAGATACAAAAGACAAGTGCTAGAGAGGCCCTAACCAACAGGATCTAGAGGCAATAAACACCCTGGTCAGGATGCCCGCTACCCTCCGATCCACAACTGCTAGAAAATGGGAGGAGGAGGGTGCAGAGCTTTTTATCAGGGTGCTGCCCTGTTCATCGACTTTGTTTGTACCCAGTGTCTGGCTAGTAGGTGTCTGAAAACTTTGAAGTCTTCTGGCTGCTCCAAGGAAGGGCAAGAAAAAAAAAAGTCTGCTACGTGACACACCTCACCCAGCCTGTTTGTTTTAGGTCCTCTTCTCCTGTAAATAACCCCACTGTCTACCTCTGCTACTGCTCGGAGCAGCATAACATTGATTAGCAAATTATTTCATTTTCTGAGTGGAGTTGTCATTCCCATCCCATCCCATCATGCTTGTCTGTGGATGTTAAGATCTCCAAGTGACACCTAAACCTAGATCTCTCACACAGCACAAGAATATATTGCCAGGACATGCTTTTAGGAGACAAGGTGGTTGAGGTGATATCTTTTATTGGACCAACTTCTGTTAGTGAGAGAGACAAGCTTCCAAGAGCAGGCCCTGAGGAAGAGCTCTGAGTAGCTCGACAGCTTGTCCCTCTCATTGAAGTTGGTCCAGTAAAAGATATTACCTCACCCACCTTGTCTCCCAATATTCTAGGACCACCACGGCTACAACAACTCTGCAAAAGACATACTATTGTCAGTTTTCCTTTTCATTTCAATTACATCTCCTGTATCATAAACCCTTGGCATTCCTGAATTCTGGTCTGGAGTTTTTGCTAAGAGCTAATGTATTTTTTGGCTGAGTGATTAGAGGGGATGATTTTCAAAGGAACAAAGGGCAGGTAGGCACCTAACTCCTATTTGTGCCCTTGAAAATCTTCTTCTAAGCGTGTCTGGGAATACGACCTCATCGATGGCCACAGAGAGGATGAATAAAGACTCCACAATGTATCAGCACGATCACTGAAATGCACCTTTCACCCCACATCACTATATTTGCAGATCTGGGTTTGAAACAATGAGAAGGCCAACATCACACCTACCACTGTAAATTGATACTGTATTACCAACAAAGCGAATTCAAAAGCCTAGTGCATGTATATGTTGTGGACATAAAGATCTTTTTTGAGAGAAATTTTAGGGAGACTCACCTCAGTGAAAACTGTGCGATATCTGGACTCTGCATGGATGTGAGCGTGAAGGAAATCCACAAGAGAGGTATGCTGCTGCTGTTTAAAGTATTCGTTGGCCAGATGATCTGCCATACAGGAGCTCAGCCGTGAACCATCCAGGCGAACAACAGAATCTGGTGTGGCACATTTCAGCAGCACCAGCTGGGCTTCTTGTTGCACGTATGGCATCAGTTCATCAGGACGGAATCTCTGCTTCAGCTTCTCTGTCACTTGCAGGACAACCGAGGCACAGGTATCAAAGTGGTAACCAATGAAGACATCAGAAGGGCTATATTCCTGCCTGCCCATGAAGTGCTTCTCTGTATCAACTGCTATGAAGTCATTCACCCACTTCTTTAGCTCCTCCACGATGTCTCTTTGTCTTTTGTCCAGGACGGTATTGATATCCAGGTAGTGCTTCTCAAGCCTGTTGATCAGTGGGATGGGAAAGTGTTTGTATACTACCTCTTTTTCTTCGATGACTATCAAACGGAACCTTGGGTGCACTCTGCACTTCACTCGGTGGGTCCCCAAGCCCAAGTCAACATACTTTTGGCCAGCAAGATATACGTAATACTGGTTGAGGGCATCATACAGGCTTTCATAGAGATTCTGCAGGTTGAGGAGGACCACCATCTGCCCAGTTTCCATGCAGATCTTCACACGGTTGATGTTCCTGCAGATCTGGGTGTACTCTTGGTCCTTGGGAAAGCTGGAGCCAAAGATAATCTCTGGCTGCTGTTTCTCACAAAAAAAAGCCTGTTGGAGGATCTGCAGTGCTCCATAATTTTCAGTTAGCACCAGCAGGTATCTGCACTCGCCATTCTGACTGTTGCTGAAAATGTTCTGCTTGACCAGTTCAATGGTGCTGAAATCATCAGCGTGTATTTCTCCTTCTTTTTGGATCCTAGATGTAAATATGTTCAAGGCATCAATGTCATCTTTGCCGCTGAAGTTCCGGAGAACAACCTGTGCTATGTCGTAAGGTGTGGGCTCTCTTTCTGAGGTCTGAGCCAAAGCAAAAATCATTTTTATGAGGCTGTAGTAGTCACGCAACCCAAAGAACTCTCTGTCTTGGGTCTTGCAAATCTGTTCATATGCATTCGCGAAGATAGGAAAGTAGCGTTCGATTCTCTGAAGGATGATGCGCTCTGAAGAGCAAATCCCTTTTGCGCTTTCTATGAGCTCTTTGTTGCTGGGATCGCCACGTGATACAAAGATACCTCGATTCATCTTGGCGGGATCCAGAGCCCAGTTGGAGATCCCAATGAAACCAACTTTTTTGTGAGGAAGCGGAACATCGTCAATGCAACCATCTTCTAAGAGTGGGTGCAGGGTCTTCAGGGGCATTTTTGGAGAGTCTTCTGCCAGCCCAATCTCATCTAGCACCACCACAGAGACATATTCCTTCAGGTTCTTTCCATCCTGGAAGCGAGCACACTGCTTGAAGGTACCAATGATTCCCTCAGGAGTGGAGTGGGGGCTGCACTGGAAAGACACCAAATGGATCTGTTTCATTTCCTTGTAAAGATCAGAATAGGCAGCCTGCCCTTGCATGGCATCAGCCACAATGGTCTTGGCAAGGGATTTGGAACTCCCCGGCTTTCCAACAAGAAACAGAGGGATTTTAAGTTCAATGCAGATGACCATCATAAAGACATTTTCCTTCAAAGCTAAGTTCCTTGCTATGGTATTTCGCAGAGGCACGCCACTCAAGAACAGATCCTGCATTAGGTTGATTTCTTCCAGAATCCCTTTCTGGTTATCATAAGGTTTTGGAAGGTACTCACAGATAACACTTCTGTAAAACTTTTTCTTTTCCAAGGATGCATGATAGCAAACACCAACCGCAAGTACTAAGGACCAGATGACTCTGTTTCTCTTTAAGTTACATTTATCAGACCTCTTCTCTGCAAGATGCTTCTCCAGATTATTTATCAGAAGCTCACTGTGGCTGTAAAACCACTTAAAAACTTCCACACAGCGCTCCACATCCCTGAGGCTGACAAAGCTGCATTCATCATCCCTTCGCCTCATGTAAGTCTGAGAGGCAAAAAGCACTTCTGTTACCACATCAATTTCAGCTGCAGATATTTGTATCGACTCAGTAAGTCTTTGTAAAATCTGCTGTATGTATATCTTTTCAGTGATATCGTTCAGTTGTCCAAAATCCCACACCAGAGGGATCATGCTTGGGGGGAGAGCATGGACACGGTACACTAGCTGCCTCAGTGGAATGGAGCCAAGCTTATCCTTGGTTTTATCTGCTTTTACACGATAACCTAGACCAGCTGACTCCAGGCGCTGAATCATCTTTTCTGTGTGCCTACGGTAAGGGTTGCATGCTGCTATGATCTGCAAACCCGAGTCAGTAGCCAAAGGTTGCCCTTCTACTGTGCGGTCGCACAGAACTTCCTTGATGCTGCTGACAGCTTGAGTTGTGTTGGCTTCGTCAAAGAACAGGATTGTATCAAACTGATGTTGCCGCTTATTGGAGACAGCAACGTCTTTTACCTCCCTGATCTTGGCATATATCATCTCTGCACTAGTGCCGCCATGAACTTTCACAAGTTTCATGTTCTCGGCATCAACACCACTTCTGCGCAACTCACAGAGGAATTTTATAAGCCTTGTTTTCCCACAGCCAGTTTCCCCCATGATAATAACTGGGATGCCACATCTGAATCGCATCTCAATAGCAAAAATCTTGAGTATATTGTCTGTTGTGAGCTCGTATGTTTCATCTGGGTCCATTGGCCACTGGATTCCCAAAACCAAGCATAGTTTCTCTAGTTTCTCAGCTCTGGGCAACTCATCAAAGTTAACATTGAAGGGAACTCTCTGAAGTAACAATCCCTGGTACAGCTGTATGGTCATGACATCTTTCTTGATGATGTTCCCACGCGTGGGATTAATGGCATCAATGCCACCATTATTATTGGGCTGGAGATGGAAGCCAATGAACGTCATGGATATGCGGTCTTCGTTGAAGAAAATATATGGGTGGGGCTCAGACTCCCACTTTTTCCGAATGCGAAAAGGAATAAGATCCTCTTCTGTGACTCCTTCCATATCAAAAACTTGCCTTCCTGGGCTCTGATCAGAAATGGTTAGTGAGGGTGTTGCAAAATCCCTTGCCATTAAAATCATGAACGTGACCACAAAGTTTTTGAAACCCTGCAGTGTGTCCTGGACAAAGACAGGGTTACAGAAAACAGAAGCTTCACAGTCTCTCAGCTGAACATTCAGGAACCAAGCAAAGTTTCGCAGTTCTGACCAGGCAGGATCTATCACCCCACAATGTATCAGGAACAGCTGTAGGCACTCCGCTGGGGTCCCTTCAACAGAGCCTTCTTCATAGCAGAACTTATCAAGATTATCCCCCCTGCCAAATCGTTTCAAGTACTGGAAAGGTCTCTGGAAGGCCTCACTGCAAAACTCCTTCTGATCCATTCCCGGTTCTGTGCAATACTGAGATAGGCCTCTTTGCACATCCATATCCAGCACTTCCTTAGGAGACTTGCATGTTATTTTGGGGAATACATCGAGGAAGTTATACTTCTGTCCATATGAAATCTATAAGGGGGAGAGGGGGATAAATAAATAATTGTAGGGTTGTGGCCTTAATCCTCTCATATTGTTTCTTCTACCTGTCCTCCCAAACTGTAGACCCCTTTTTGGCAGGACTGATTAGCTACTGCAGGGCTACACTGCTGGGGCACTTTTTAAAAGCGTGTAGCAGAATATACAGAATGAGTGTAGCTGCAATAGCAATTATCTTTCCCTCATGCACTCTCTACCTCTGAATTTACAAAAAAATTCAAATAAATAAATAAATACATCTACTTTTTTCCCCACAAATACAAGGTACCATAAAAAAAGATCAGACTTTGCACTAATCTTTCTATGCAAATGTCATAGTGGAGCCAGTGCCATAGAGCCAGTGCAGTGACATTTAACGGTGTCTGAATTAAGGAAATCATTGTGGCCTTAATTTGTTGCATGCTTTTGATGTAAAGCAGGAACACTATAATAGCACTTTGAACTGAAGATACACAATATATTCCAATAAATTAAAATATGAGGTTTCTAGATTACATCAATGCACAGAATAGATCTCATAATAAATATAACTAAAATAAAAACACACACAAATGTGTGATAAATGTAGAGAAATTGTTTATTTACAAATACATACCAATCTTGCTGGTTTCTTAGGTGCTGGAGATACTTCAAGAATTTCAATAATATACAAATGACATTGCTGGCGTAGCCACATTTTCCCATCAGTATCTGTTAGATACTGTAAAACTAACAGCTTGAAGAGAAATTCTGGAATTCCAATTTGTACCTAAGTGAATACCAGAGCCACATTAGAGCAAACTATGAGGACAGGTAAATTTCTAGGCTTGGCAGAATTTGATACATATTTATAATTCTGACAGATAATAGCAATGTTTATATTTAATTTTTTTTTTTTAGATTTTTATCAGTGGTAATTTTCACAGTTGCAGGCAACTATATGGGGGTCAGACAATTATGACAGTAGCAGTTGAGATTCTAAATCTAAAAAAATAAAATTTTATAAACCACTGAAGCACAAACTGTCAACATCACATGTCAAAATATACAAAGTAAACAACCTTAAATCAACAAATCAGGCCTATTTTTATTGTTTTTTGCTGGTCAACTGGTAACAAGCCTAATTCCAAAGTCAAAATCACTGGATTTGGACTTTACGAAGTTCTGAAGCAGCTGCTTCCTTACTTTCCTATCTGTACATTCTGATTATTACTCTGGAAATGTTTCTTCATCAGTTTGCGTGTGTTTATGGTGAAACAGACATTTATCAATACAAATCTAATCCTTCCAAGCCTATGCATTTCCCTCTTACTTACCTGTGCTTATCTGTTCTTTGGTTAGAAATAACCTCTCCTCATAAAATAAATACCTCACTTAGAAAAGACAGGAAAGTTTTAAAGGAACAACTTTTGAAAGATATTGAATACCCTTCATGAAAGGTGACCTTGTGATGTACTCACTGATGAGGTGATATCAAAATGGAATATCATGGGTTTTTGGTGGTACTGCGCCTGGAGGAAAGGAAGGAGAGATCTCAGCACTTTGCCTTCATCCACACGCGGTTCAATCAGCCTGATGGTTTTTAGAGGCACGCTAGCATCATGGAGTTTTGTCTTCAGTTTTTCATGTAGCCTCTTCACATAGAGAGATTTTCCTGTGATCATTTTAAAAAAGCACACAATTATAAGTAAGAACTAGAAAACAAAAATATATAGAAAAACAGTGAACTGCCATATTGGAAAAAAGTGGACAGCTGTGTCCTAGAGTCCAGTCTGCCTTTGATTATCTTGCTATGGATCTATTATGAGAGGAGGAAAGCCCTGAGTTTGCCTGGAGTGGTTGGTGGTGGCCCAGGGTCTGTACTGAAGCTGTCTCCTGTCACTGAATCATGCCTTTACCCATATTTGCTGGAATCCGTTGAGGAGTCTGGTGAGAAAAATGTTGCTATTCATGATATTTTCTTTAGGACTTACGTAAACTATTTTCTGTTACATGGGGCTATGTTTTTAAAAGTCATAATACCTGGTAAGACAGGCAGCTGGCAGGGAGGCTTCAAAGTATCTATGTCAAGTGTCCTCAAGTTTCCTTTCCTGTAGGTGGTTGGACATAAAACCCTTTTCTGGGGTATAAATCAATGGCTAGTGACTCAGCTGCACTCAGCTTCTACTGGGCAAACTGAAGGAAAGGGGGCCTGGAAGGAGTGCCTATATTCTTGGCTGGTTCCATGTCTGCCCCAGTCAGATAAGAGAACGTGGAGGTTGTTATAATCTACCCCAGCTGGCTACAGCCTCAAGGGGCCAGAGAAGGAATGCTGGAGTGCAGCCATTGCCATGAGTGCTGCAGGGAGCATGGAGCTATGCACGCACGCACACTCTCCTGACTGCACGTTATCGTATCAGCATTTCAAAACCACAGCAGACTCTTCTTGGCATGCAGCCTCTTACCTACTCCCGCTCTTTTGGAGGACACGATCCCAACACACATGTTGTCATTGAACACAGACGCTGCGGACCCTGCAGGCCGAGTGACTTTGTAATGGCTCCTAAGGTAAGCCTGGATGTCCTTCAGTGGCTCCTGGGGGATCATGTGCACTTTGTACTGGCTGAAGACAGAAGGGATGTAGCAGTGCTCTCTCTCACAGTCACACAGGATCACTAGGCAGTAGTTGTCCTGGTGGCACTGCATACACAGGCTCTGGAACAGCTTCTCCAGCCTATAACTGACATCGTAGCTCAGCTCATCTGCATACAGCATGGTGTAAATCTTCTCCCCTTTGCAGCCTGGCGTGAGGCACCGCCTCAGGAAGAGCCCCGCTTGCTCAAAACTGGTCTGTGGGGTACACAGGAGCACCTCATCATAAGTGGGCAGAGCTTGGCCTGGACTATGCATGTAGATGGCCAGACCTGAAGCCAGCACGTCAGAGCGAGGGCAGATGATGAGGTTGGGCCTACCAACGTGCAGGCCTCGTGGGAGAACTCGAGAGAGACATTCCTTCTCCAGATCAGCCAGACTGGCCAGACAACTGCCAAACGTATCAATGTCCCAACAGTTCGGCAGGAAGGAACTCATGCATTCTATGTAAGAGTTGCAGATCCGTTCCAGGTGTGCAGTCAGGTTTCTCTTGCAGCACAGCAGCTCTGACAAGTCATAAATATTCTTCCTTGATCTGTCAGACATCACGTGCTTGGAGGCCATACGGACATCTTGTCTGGTGCAGTTGTGTTTTACGAATGAGAGCATCATTAAGGCATTCTCGCTGGGCTGCAGCATTCCAAGTTGTCTGCATAGGTAAACCAACTGCTCAGAGGTGTAGTAATTCAGGTAAAAGTACTGAGAGCGCTTTTCAGACATGAAGGATTTCCATTTCTCAAGGAACTTCTCCATCTCCCTACAGAGATCCAGGAGCATCACCATTATGTCTCCTGTCCCAAAAAGTTTTCGCACAGGTTTCAAACAGAAGTCCATGCTAATGCACACCTTGCTCTTGGGTGAGCAGTATACATGGGCGATCCAGGATCGGAAGAGCATGTTTCCAGCTGAATAAAGGTCTATAAAGGACTGTGCAAGTCTCTGGACATTGGAAAACACCTGTGGGAGGAGTGGGGGGAGAAGGACAACAAAATACAGAAAAGGATAACAGTTGGGTGCTGGTGAAAGGTGCCTGGATTGACAGTCCTGGAGACTGACTGTCCTAATGGGGCTCACAAGCGTCCTCCATGGATTACCTCTGGAAACCAGAGAAAAATTCAGTCTCCATGGACCCATTCAAACCTTGATCACTCTGCTGGGGAACCAGTCACACAAACTGGAGAATTGGGGATAACATCCCGTGTTCAAAAATGAGAGTCCTGTAGCACCTTAAAGACTAACAAATTTCTGCAGGCATAAGCTTTCGTGGGCTGCAACCCACTTTGTCAGACGCAAGATGCTACAGGACTCTCGTTGTTTTTGCTGTATACAGACTAGCACGGCTACCTCTCTGGAACTTTTCGTCTTTTGTTCAAACACCATCCTGGTTCAAATAGGAAAAAGTGAGGAATGAAAGGCTCTGTATCCCATTAGCAATCCCTGAATCAGCCAGTCCTACTTCTGCAACTTTTAATGTTAATCAACTGTTTAAAAATCGACATTGTAATGTTAGAGTCTAACCCCATCCCCGACCAAGCACACATCCCCAGGAGACAAGGAAACACCTTGAACATGGAAAATAGCTATTGAAATCTGACCTCGGAAAATTTCTCCACCTCCATGCCCTGATCTCCCTTTCCTGACATCAGCATCAACTTGTTCAGCAGCTCCCTGAGCTCCTCCAGGGAATATTGTCGCATCTCTTCACTGTCACCATGGCTCTCTGGGAGGCTGAGGAGCAGGACAGTGTCCAGAGAAACCTGCCAGGGAATAACAATCATTAGCACAAACGTATTTTATTTTCATTTTCACTGGTTTATACAATGCTCAAGACCAGCTGTGGAAAGCCTTCCTGTCTTACCACCTGTAACTAGGAACAGAGATGGCAGATAGGACCAACAATAAGCAGAGAGATCCTGAAAGAGACAGAACAGGTGGTGAGAGAGCTATAATTACCTAGGAAACAAAGCTTCAGTCCCCTTGAGGCAGCACAAGGTGCTAATTACAGATCACCAGCATAGGACAGTAGCAGAGAAATCTGTAGCCACAGGTTGGATTTACTGAGAAATGCCTTTGGCCTCCCCAAATTACCTGCCTGTTGCTTCTACTTTTACACAATAACCGTTGCTGCACTATGGAATTGAACTGTGGCTGGAAATAGTTTTCCCATAATAGGTCTCCCTGAACTGGCACTGAAAACAGTTCAAGTGCCATTGTAGACAGGACAAAAACCACTTTCAGTACTGTTTCAGACAACCTGACTCTTTTTTGCAGGATTAGGGCCCTTTGCTAGCTTCTGTACTGTAAAGCTAGCCGGTCAGGCACAGACAGATGGACAGGGCAAAAAGGCCTTGAACACTGGGACGGAGCATCCTGCGACATCTCACCTTCTGGCCTTCTGGCGGTGCCGAGATGACATATATTCCTTTGCTGTTGATTGTAGTTGCGAGCGATAAAGATGACAGTTCCACAGATCCATGGCTCTCTTTCACGGTTTTTAACCATTCCAAATGTCGAGCCGAATCATGCTGCGGGGAGAAGACGGGAGCTATAATTCAGATTACTCCCATTCACCTCTCCACTTTGTCTGCTAGTTCACACAGTGAGATCACACTAAACACTGGCATATCCAACAGCGGCCAGAATTGCCAGCAAGGCGAAGGAGAAGCGAGTTGTTGCCAGTCGTGAAATAATCCCTCAGTAACATGTAGGGTGCCAGAACTTTTCCAAGTTGACATCCAGAGACATAGAATGAGCAGACTGCTAAGGGGTTTGATTACATTACACCCCAAAGAATATCAAATCTTATCAGCCATAGCTCATAGGGTAGAAATGAGCCCTAGACTGCTCTAAAGCCTCTTGTTGTACATAGGTACACTGGGATGTATATTATGTATTTAAAAGAGCTACCTTTACACCCCCATATACTGCACATAAGAACACCAGTCTCTACATCAGTCCCCCAGATGTATTGTAAAAGCTGGATGGTAACAAGGTAAACTGAGGGATCATTACTGCAGGGTTTACCAGTTTCTTGGGGAGGTTCTCATCACTTTCCAGGGCTTTCCACAGTTTCTTCAAGCATTGCATGAACTCATCAAACCCCGACTCCCGCTTCAGCTCATACAGCAGGGAGGAGTAGCCTAGCACAGCATCATGGAAGCAGGCCACGCGATCCACGTCCATGTCATTCTCCCCCGCCGAGATGGAGGCCAGGTCCACAAACACCTTCAGCTCGTTGATATCTTAGGGAAATGGATAATGTGGTTCATCACCATTTAATTTAATCTCTTTCTGCAACAAGATGCCTGGATGCTTACGTCAAGGCGTCTATAAAATCATCCCCCGAAACATCCTTAATGCAGACCTCTCCACTTCCTGCTGCAGCCTCTCACTCCTGACAGCTTCACTGGGCGATCCCTCCACATTACCCACATCCTTGGTCCTTGCTTTTCTAACAGCAACAGCCGGGAAGGAAGCTGAACACTTTGCTTATAGGGAGGGAAAGGCTAAGTACCTGTCCTGATGGATATAGAATTAGTGAGGCCAGTCTGTTACTGTTAAATAAAAGCTGTGGTCTTTGTTCTCCTAATTAACAATCAACCTGCACTGAGTGTATCAGCATTACCATCTCGGATACCTAGTGGTGATATCAAACAGCAAGAGGCAGACAGTGTACTTGCATTCATGAAATCCATCTAATAGTATCAAAGTGTATTCTATCTTCTGGGGACCACTGCACAGCGAACATATAGAAGGCATGCTGGTAACTGTCAGTATGAGATCGGTTAGTTCTACCTCAGTTAATATGGTTACCAGATGGGTTAAACCACCTCAAATCCCAAGAAGATGGCATCCTCCCTACATGATTTGTGCCTTTTCCTGTCCAATTCCTAAAAGAAAACAGTAGGAGGACATTTATTTTACCTTCCAGAGCCTCTTTGACCCAGGTGATGAAGTCCTTCCTGAGTGCCAGCTCCTCAAGGCACCGACGACGGGGCTCTGTGATCTCCTGCAGCCATTCCTTAGCACGCATCAGTTCAGGGCTGATGGAGTCCAGTGTTTCATTCTTAAAGGATTCAAAACTGTCTGTCTGCAAAGTAAATGGATAAAAAATAATCCACAATTTAATAATGGCCAATGTAACTTCCTCCCTGGGGGAATGAAGGAGAAACCACTCTATCATCACTTCCCCTAGTCCCACACCTGAAACAGAAACATAAAATATTTACAGAAGGGGCAGCTATGGTCTAGTGGATTGAACTCAGGGCTGGAAGTCCCCAGACCAAAGTTACTCTGCCACTGTGCTACTTTGAGCAAGTAATTTCACCTCTGTGCACCTCACCTACCTGATCTGTAAATGGGATAATAATAGACTCATAGACTCATAGGTCAGAAGGGACCAATATGATCATCTAGTCTGACCTCCCGCATAAGGCAGGCCACAAAACCCTACCCATACACATTTATAACAACCCCGAGCCCATGACTGAGTTATTGAAATCCTCAAAAATGAGGATAATGCTTCATTACCTGTGTAAAGTGCTTTGAGACCTATGCAAAGCATCATTGTTATTATTTTAAATGAGACTGCACAGTGCATGGCTTCAGTAAAGCTGCTTGGAACAAATATGAATCCTGCCAGGCAGAGAAAAAGACTTACAACGGGGTTCAGATTTACAATGTCTTCCTAAGCAGTGTCTGAGCAGTGGTTGGTTTAAAGTGAAATACTTACAAAGTTCAATAACATCTCTAGGATTCTGAAGTCACCGGAGAGGTTTAAGCCCTCTTTGACCTTGGCAATGACATTAGCAGAGTCAAAAGCTAAGTGCAGTTCATGGTACTGTTGGATTTGCTGAATCCGTTGTTCTATCCATTCTCTGTTGTCTCCTGGGTCAAGCTTGCCCATGATCTCAAGGTCAGCTCTGATACGCTCATAATGGTTTGTAAAATCCGTGAATATGTCGTCTACCTCAGCAAATGTGAGCTCTCCAGATTTCAAATCATTATATAGTCTTCTATATTCATAGTAACAAGGAGAGAATAATTCCCCAAGAGTGAATAAAGTAATAACCTGTCCTTCCACATCCTCATATTCCTCCACTGTCGATCGGGCTGCTTTCTCCCAGCAGAGCTGGAAGATGTGGCTGTCCTTGTAAGTGTGCATTGTCTGAGCCATCTTCTTCAACTCTGGGCTCAGGTTGTAATATGTTTGTAGGGTGCCCACCCTGGGAGAGTTCAGCTGTCTCACATCCACCACCTCAGCCAGTCCTTTTGAGTCCAGATTTTCATGATACTTCTGCTCAACTTCAACAACATCCACTTTAAACAAAGAAAGTCGAATATCAGTTTGCAACTTATTTTATCCTATTCCCATTTTCCAGCTCTCTTGAGCAGACGTTGAATGATTCGGTGCCACTAAACATCAGTCTCTTAGGTCCCTAGAAGTATCACTTAGTAATACTAGGCACACTAACACTTCTCCTGCTCTCCCTATTGCAAGTTTCTTCACTGACTGTTTTCAATCTTCTCTCCCCAATTCTTGCTTGTCTCGTTCCCCATTTTTTGTCCAATCCAGTAACTACTTAACAAAATCATCTCCACTGGAAACCCTCAAAAGATCTCATTTCAAAGTGGTCCCCAAAAGAACATACCTTTTATAAATTCCTGCACTTTCCTGCACATGTCCAGAAGGGTTTCTACCCAATTTCTCTCCCTCTTTAGAGAGATTATTTCTTCCCTCCTCCACTCTAGCACTTTTTCCAGATCATTCTGCGGCTTCATTTTCTCTTGGGATGAGAGACGCTTATGCTCTGAAACAAAAATTGCCAACAATCACCAAGAAAATCCCATACTGTGGATCAGGAAAATATCCATCTCCTCAAAAAATGAAACACTTCAGTAATGAAATGTAATGAAAAACATGGAGCTGGGAGCACCATATAAAACACCCTCTGTAGTTATTGGGGAGTAGACCTAGAGCCCATCCCACTTTAAACACACAGACATGCACACTTACGTAATTCCCATATGCAAATAAATTGTTTCTGATTCTTTATAATAAGCTCCAAACGTTTTACTAGGATACTTCCATTCAGGAGGTTTTCAGCAACATTTATGAATAGAGAGTCAGCCACAGCAATTAACTTCTTTGCGGCATCAGTAAGTTGTTCCAGGATCTTCCCATCTGCTCCTACCAGAGAAACAAAGCATTTAAATGATGAATCTTTCCTT
This sequence comes from Mesoclemmys tuberculata, assembly GCA_007922155.1. Taxonomy (NCBI): domain Eukaryota; kingdom Metazoa; phylum Chordata; order Testudines; family Chelidae; genus Mesoclemmys; species Mesoclemmys tuberculata. Next base: position 22,068,676 of record ML675637.1, read on the forward strand.
CTTTTTCCTAGTTCTAGCTTGTGGAAGCAACTATTGCTATACTGAAAAGAAATACACTTTGTGTCTCTTCATTTCACCATGACCTAACAGTAAAGTCTGTAATCTTGTTGTGTTGCACCAGTACCACCATAGCAGGGATATACATCATTCACACTTTTTACATCCACAAATACCCAGGAACTAAACTGAGATATCGTGATACATCCTCCACTGACAGAGAGCACGGTGCAAAAACCCAACCCTCATTCCTAAGGTGATATCCCCTGGGAGAAACACAAAAGCCCCACTTGAGTACCTGAAGCAAGAACCATATGCATTTCTCATTTACCATAAGGTATCAGAAATTTTCATTTCCTTGCCAAACCCACTGTTAGGAAATCTAAACTACAACAGATTTTCCTTTATTCCATAGACACTGTGATTCACTCAGAGAATCAATCCCAGACAAGACTGCACTGGGGTTAGTTAGGACAGAATACTTCCTGGTTATGTCTACAGGATTTTCCTGTGAAATTTAGATAGTTCCTTAACTTTTGCTCTCCAACATCCAATATAACTAGTAAGATTTATTATATCATCTCCATCTCAAAACTCCTTCCATTTGCTACTATGTACCATTGAAGAAAGAGTGGGAACATCCCTTCGCAGTCCTCCAATACAAATTTCACATAAAACTGTACCATTCAAGTTGAAAAGATGCTTGATGTCAGGCCACACAAGCAGGTGATGCAAAACTTCATCAAAGTCATCCACCGGTTCTCCACTCTCGCTGCTTGGCCATGATTTCGTGATAACAGCTGACACAAGCTTGCCAAATTTGTCCAGGTTGTAGGAAGAGACCAGATCAAGGAGATTACTCTGACACTACATACGACACAAAGGGATGGGGAATGCACAAAGATTTGGGTAAACTGGATTTGTCCACCTTATACATTCATAAAGGGCTGTCATTAGGAAGGTTCCAACGCCTAAAGTACAGTTCAGCTGAATGACTTGGGTGCTGTGAGATATACTGGATACATGGGATAAAATGCACCTTCTCTGTTGACTCATGCTCCAAGTATGTTGCCTTTGAAGTGGCTGGCACAGTGGATGGCAAAGAGGGTAGGATGGCAAACACCCGTGAAGATGTTAAAAGTATTTCTTCCTTGGTCCCTGTGCACACACTCACCTCTTCCCTTCCTTGATTTCTTCTCAACATTTTGCTTTTCAAAACCAAATTGTTCAAAGAAACAGAAATTCAGTGTAAAATTTTCTTTAGGTCTCAACCAACACCACTGTAACAGCTAGCAGGTCATCTATTCAAGTGGTTTTCAGATGCAAGTGTATCTAAGATTTCCACTTGAGGGAACATATATTACCTGGCATGCAGCACTAACCGCTTCCATGGCACAGTTTTCAAAAGATTTGCCAATGGAATGGTCTAGCGTTTCAAATTTGTCATGGTGACAACAGTAGGCTGTAATTTGGCAAACTGGTCGTTCCTGTTGGGAAAGAACAGAAAATATTTCTCACTGATTTCATTTTTTTAAGAATGTATCCTCTGAAAACATGAAAAGGGAGGGAAATATTATGAGGCAATAATAAAAATACACAAGATGAAAAGTTCAGTTTTCTACTATTTATTTAATCTGCTCCCAGTAGGAGTTAAGTCAGTCACCAGCACTGCACCATTTCCCATTGGCTAGATATTACGTGTAGCGGACAGGTGTGGTATGAAGAAAGACAGATAAAATGCATTTGGCTGTTTTTGCTGTATGCTGATATTTAATTATTAAATATATCTCCCTTCCTCCAAAGCAGGTTTCTGTTGGTAAGTATCAGTTCCACATAAAATCTAACAGCTTTTAAGAGTTTAGGCGCTTGGGAGAAAAGTGCCCTGTTTTTCCTCAGTGAAGCATCCATAAGATTCACATGGTGAGAACCATTGCTGCACTGTGTATAAATGGAAATTTTAAAATAAAGTTTTTAACGGAACTTGACATTTCTGAAGACTGGTAGAAAGGAACCTCTTTGTGGAAAAGTAGCATTCAGGACCCCAACAATACAGGAATAAACAAAAGCTTATAATCAAGTTTCAGTTTTGTGGGAAGATTGGCTTATAAGGAAGAACAGCTTACACAAAATGTTGATTGTAAATTCTAAAATTAACATTAAAGCCAGGATTTACTCATCCTATCCTACATTAACTCATCCTATCCTACAAAAACCTGCAAGTTGGTCAACAGGTGGTTTGGAAACAACCCTTGTAATTAACACTTATTTTAAAAATACAACTAACAGAAATATTTCTAATCATGAGCTTTCAGAACATCGTAAGGAGTATAAGAGACCTGCAGCCATTACTGCCTGCCTAGAGGAGGGATCTTACCAATTTAGATAGTAAATTTTTCAGAGCAGGGACTGTCTCTTCCTACCCACTGTGGTTCTGTACAGTGTCTAGCACAATAGGACTCCTATGTCCTAAAATAAAATAATAATAGCAGATACAAAAATATTTTACATCTATTTTGACAGAACTAAATAAAATACTTAGCCTGTCCAAATTTTCCAGATTCCTTTGAACCACCAGCTGCTAGCCATTGCTGGAGATGAGACAGCAGCAATATATGAGAGATTGGGAATATACCGTAGCAAACGTTTATGCTTGGTTTCATAGAAACTTTTAAATGTTGTTTGGAAAGGAAACGATTGTAGTAGTGTGAACAAGCGAATGCAAGGAGCAGAATGATCCAAGTCCATTTAGTTTCTAGCAGCAATATGCAAGGGTTGGTCCAATAGTTTGGTTATTAACCCTCGAGCTTCAGAGACAGGCATGTGTAACGAATCAAATCTCATTTCTTGATACCTGTTTAATTCTCCTTTCCATATCTGAAAGTAAAGCTTTCTTCCACTCCTTAGAGAAGCATTCATCGGGAAAGCTTATCTTCACAAACCGGTTCCATACCTATAAAATAAAAATGACCTGAGTGCCATTAAACTAAAAGCAACCTGGGAAAAACCAGAATGATCAGGAAAAGTCGCTCATCTTCTATACCGGCGATGTCCAAGCCATGGGCCGCCAAGGCAACTCAGAAGAAAATTTACATTTGATTATGAATTGAGTCTATGCTCCCTCAGCTGCATCCTACAATTTTTAGACGTAAGGGTTTGAGTCAGTCTCATCACAGCATGGAGCCCCGCCTCTTCTCCTGAAGTGACAGGAACAGCCCTGATGGGAACCAGAGCGACCAGCTGCTGACCCTGCCCTGTTGTAGCTGAAAAGCAAGGATCGGGGAGCTGTAACTTGTTGCTCTGTAGTTTGCTGACCTGCAAGGCTGTGGGATGCCCAAAGGGAGCAAGGTAAGAGTCGGAATGGTTTGCAGAAGGCTACAGAGCACCCAGCATGACTCCTCTCTCCCACCAGCCACTCAGGGCATCCCAGGAGAGGGGAAGAGGAGAAACTGAAAACCAGCACCCAGTTACAACTTCCCAATTCTCTGCCCCAGCTCAGGTTAGGGCAATGGGGGGCGCTGCTCTCACTTGTGCGAGCTGACAATGGTGCCCTAGACACCATGTGCCACTGGAGGACAGCCAGAGTACAACACAGTCCATTCTGTGACAAGAGAATTCCCCCACACCAGAGGAAATCCCACCTGGAGTGACCAGATGTCCTGATTTTAATAGGGACAGTCTTGATATTTGGGGTTTTTTCTTATATAGGTGCCTATTACCACCCACCTCCATCCCGATTTTTCACACTTGCTACCTGGTCACCCTAACTGGGGGTAGCTTTTGCTCCCTTGAGTAGCACAAAGAGAGTAAACGAAGGCAGAGATTCTGCCCCAGCATGTTGATTGGGGCCCCTTGACCTTTTTGAAAACATATCTTGAGCCCTCAGGCTGAAAAGTTTGGATACCATTGCTCTAGACCCTCTCAACAATGGCTGGTTAGTTAGGGTAACTAACGACGTAACCTAATGTGTCATCTGGGGAGGGATGTGCCAAAGTAGTAAATTCAAGAACACAAACCATAAGTTCATCAGGAAAATTGAATATCACAATTGAATCTGTATGTCTTCCCAGTAAATGCTTCTTTAAGACCTCACGAAACCAGGTTCTGGTGTCTGACAGAGCTTTTTGGAGCACTTCTATCACTGGAATCTGCATGGTTTCTTCTCTTGCACCCTATTACACAGGAAGAGAAAACCACTGTTCACAGCAGCAGAGCAATATGCCACTGACTTAACATAGTGCATTATAGGTCTAAAATAGAACACTCTGAAGCAGTGCCCCAACAGCAAATCCTGTCACTTGTGGGGTACGAGAGAGAAGAGGATTGGAAGATCCATGTTTGAAAGTGCTCATTCGTCTCCCTCCTTAGTCTGATGGAACTTAGGCAACAGCATGGGATGGGGAGAAAAAGTGAGAAGGAAACCACGCTATGAGATTACCGCTGCAATGCCCCTAACTAGACAGGGAGAAAGAAGCCAGGACTCAAAGTGACATTATATATAGATTGTATATGTATAGATTGAAGTTATATGGATCACAAGGCAGTTCACAAAGTTTACACAAGGCAGTTTTTAAGAGAGAAAAAGCTACAGAAGTATATAACTTAGCCCTAAGTACAGTAGTTTATACTTTAAAAACAAATTAGGCAGCCAGATCTCTGACAAATAGGTACTATTTTAAAAAGGTCAAAAGAATCAAAGTAATTGCATGACTGTGTGTCATTCTGGAATGTACTATTTTATTACATGTTTTTTTGTAGAGACAATTTACATCAATCAAAACGAGCTTTAGAAAACAGTACAAAGATACAGCTACTGTCCCACATCTATTCAAAACAACAAATGTTATTGTTTATCTAACACTTGCCTCCAAAGGTTCTAGTTTAGCAATCCTTGAAATGATCTCAGCAGTAGCAGCAGGTAACTTGTAATATTTTAACTCTTTTGCTCCCATGCAGATCATCTGATGAAGTTTTAGGCAGATGTATAAGCAGGATTCCCTAAATGAGGAGAATAAAGAAGAGAAATAAATTTTTCAGTGTAGTATTTCTGCAGTACAAGGCTATTTCAAATCCTTTCAGGTTATGAAAGAGAAGGAGAATTAAAAATATCTACATGAATCCACAAAGAAAAAGCATGCAAAGCACTGACTGAAATGACAGCAATACACAAAGAATCCTCTGCTCTACATTCCATTATATAAAGCACCAACAGCAAACACCCCAGACCTCTCCTATCAACAAGGGGAGGGAAACAGAGGATCCTATGAAATATTTATAAATAGCAAGGCATTCAAATTACCTGGCAATAAATGTAGTGCAAATATCTAAGATTAGATAAGAGAGCTAAACTGTTCTGGATATAACTCCACGCTGCACAGGTCAGAGTCAAAGAGGAAAAGATTAATTAGACTTTTAGATGAATTATTGAGGCCTTTCATTTACCTGTGTTGGTTACTATCCAGAATATGCAACAGCATTTCTAATAGTTTCTCTACCGCCTGGGAAAGCAAGAAACAAAAATTAAGCCACAGAATTAGCAATTGTCCTAAAATGAACCCAGATAACTGTAAATGCAGAAAATATAGACAAGAGATATAGGTTTAAAGGCTTAATTTTATCCAAATTAGCATCACAGACAATACATAACATTAAAAATCCTGGTGGGATTTTCAGACATCAGTAGTGATTTGGGGTGTCCAATTTCAGAACTCTTGAAGGGGCCTGGTTTTCAGAACATTCTAAGCTCCTCCCTTCTGCACATCAGGCCCCTTTAGATTTTTCGAGTTCAGCATTCAAAAATCGAGCCACCCAAGATTACTCATCACTTCTGAAAATGGTGGCCCCTGATTTTTGAATTATACCCATATGGTAAATCAAAAGGAGGAAGAAGTGGATTTAGTAGTTTTCAACCTTTTCAAATGCATAACAATAAATTTCATCTTTTCCTCTGACTTATATAGGAGGGGCAGGAATGTACCTGAGGCAGTATGGCCTAGAGTTTAAAGCACTGGACTAGGACTGTGGAGACCTGAGTTCTATTACTAGTTCTGCCACTGGCCTGCTGGCTCACCGGGGACAAGTCATTTCACAGAATAGAATCACAGAAATGTCAGGCTGGCAGGGACCTTGAGAAGTCATTAAGTCCATACCCCTGCGCTGTGGCAGGACCAAGAACACCTAGACCATCCCTGACAGGTGTTTGTCCAACTTGGTTTTAAAAGCTTCCAATGATGGGGGCTCCATGGCCTCCTTGGAAGCCTATTCCAGAGCTCAAGAGCCCTTATCGTTAGCAAGCTTTTCCTAATATCTACCCCAAATTTTCCCTTGCTGCAGATTAAGCCTTCTTATCCTATCTTCAGTGGACATGGAGAACGATTGATCACTCTCCTCTTTATAAAAACCCTTACTACTTTTGAAGACAATTATCAGGTCGCCCCTCACTCTTTGTTTCTCAAGACTAAACATGCAAGTTTTTTCAGCTTTCCTCACAGGTCAGGTTTTCTAAACCTTTTATCAGTTCCCCTCTCAGTGCCTCAGTTTCCCTATCTGTAAAGCATTCTGAGAGCTACTAACGAAACGTGTTACATAAAGTTAGGTACTCTCACTATTATTAATGTCACTAGTTTCTGTAACACTTCTTTTTTTAAAATCCTGCAAATTAATATTCACAAATTGCAGTCACATTCCCAGTTACTTTTGCAACACCAAAGACGGTCCCAGATTATTGCTATTTCTGCCACGGTCAAATAGATTTGCATATACACTGCATCATTTAGATCTGTAAATGTAAGCTTTCTACACTATTTTATTCACTGTCCTGTATTATATGAATACAGATCTATTGTAAACAGTACTGACATGGAATAAAAATAAAAACATACACCAAAAGATGGCAAAAATTACCAATCTTACAGTGAACAACATATATCCATTTGAACTACAGGTCAATATTCTCCAGACAGATTCAGAATAATGTATCAAAAATAGATTTGCTCCACACTCTAGCTACGTTCTCAGTACCCACTTAAAATCATGAGGCCTGGAAGAAAAATTCAATATGCTAAGAAAATAGTCTTCTCCAACAATTTTATGTCCCAGGCCATATAAGCTATAAATGATTCCCAATAAAGCAGTTAGGGCCAGATTCTCAAAGATATTTAGGTGCCAAAATGGCACAAATGCTAAAATGCAAATGGCTGCCTAGTGGGATTTTTAAAAGCTCCTAAGCAGACTGGGCACTTAGCATTCACTGACATCGACTTTACCATTACTTGGTTAAAATAGTCAGAAGACAAACCTCCTCACTGCGCCATGTAATGCTGGTGTATTGCAACCTGTGATACATTCCTAGAAGACAGTCCAGCAGCTCAACAGACAAATCAGTCCAAAATTCTGCCAAGTCCCTGAGAGGCAGCAAGCTGATCCACGACCTGACCAGTGTTCTGTCTACTTCCAGCAAGTGCTTCTTTCCTTTCATTAGCAGTAGAGCCCTGCTGAACAGAGGGGGGGAAAAAAAGAAGGGGCGGGGGAGAGACTGTAAAATATACAGAAGATTGGGACAGCACATGGAAAACTGTAACCAAAGAGACATCTTCTTTGGACTCTGTTGCCTTCTGCATTCATACGTGATGTCAGGGAGAATTAAAAGGATTCACACAATTCAAACACACACAAGCTCTCCAAAAACAGCTACTTTTATATCTGGCCCAGATTCTGTGCTGGGACTCTGAGGAGCTGCTCTAGCTTATGGCAGCCCTACTGAACTCTTACAGACTGTTCCACAGCCCAGAACCGCTGGAGACAGACTGCTCCAGCCACTCCCTACTCGAACCCACCTACGCTGGGAACGGCAAAAGGACCACAGCCCTGGGCTGCGTACATCAGTCCCATGTTGCTCCCACACCAATGGAATTCCCTTGGGAGCCATTCTCACTCCTTTATGGCACTGACTAGAGCAATATAAAAGGCCTGAGGGAGGGAGGGAGGGGGAGACAATCTGGAAATTAGTGATTTATAGAAGAAAGAAATTTTAAACAGTGCTTAACTTCTCACACTGGCAGGGAAAGTCTGCTCAGATCCTGGATTGACCATCATGGCACCCAATTTAACAGGGATAGTGCCATGTTTCAATCCCTTGGCAGGATGGAGTGCAGCTCCTCTTGCCCTATCTTGGAGATTTCCCATCAGCACCCTGCTTACACTATTATGCACAGTACGACACCATGCTTTTGCTAGCAGCTCTAAAAAACTCCAGAGAAAACACAATTCCGGCACTGCAGTTGCATTTAAAATCTTAAATGTGTCAAAATGCCAAGCAAAGTTTTATTTCTTTTAAGTCTTTTTGTTTAATTAGAACTCATCAAAAAAGTACCTGAAATTGTTAAGAATGTTCATTTGTGATGCTTGAGTTAAGCACTAAGATAAAGAAACCCTCTGAGAAATTAAGACTTCTATCTAATGGATTATGTTTTTGTCATGTAAGATTTAAAGCAACCATGACAGAAGAACCTAAGAAAAAATTGGGATTTCTCATCATGGACAAATGTACATATTGCAGTCACCAAGCTTACAACATTCAGTTCAATGCATGCATGCATGCATGCAATGCAAATACTCTGCCTTCTTGTATATTCCCCATATGGTAAAGGTGCATTCATGGATTTTCAGCCTAAAACATTAATAAGAATGAAAAGATATATTCATATCCTCCAAATAATGGAAGGTGATGCAGTAAATTGTTTAGCTAATTGAGCAGAGCAGCCAAGAGTTTTAAGTGATGGGGATGTCACCAGTTATAAAGCACTTCAAAAGCTAAGAAACTCTGGAAACTTACTTCTTATAAGACTCCTGTTTCTTTCTGAACTCAATGAAAGGAAGGCCTTCCAGTCCTGCCCAGATCTCTTCAGATTTAAGGTGACTATCCTCCACCGAGCATTCGTCAAGGTCAAAGGAAGCAGTGAAGAAGTGCAGAACAGGGAGGATCCACACCCACTGGTCAACTTCCTCATCAATGCATCTCTGGCACAAGTGGGTCAAGTACTGCTTCATCCTAGAGTGGAGAAGAGATCATCGATGTTAGGAATGGCTAATAAGCATGTGTCACAGTTTTGGGCACAAAAGTAAAAATATGAGAGAGGCTGACTTAGCAAGTACATATTTATGAATGATACTGTATTGCATCAGCTCGCAGCCACATCCTCAAAAGGGGCAACAAGTGAAAAATTGGAAAGAGGTTGCAACCTTATTTGCCTCTCACTTTAATCTGCTGATGCAACTATGGTTGTGGGAACTGACACCTCCTGTCCCAACATTATGACTAAAAAACAGAGGCAAGGTTTTACTACGTGGGTCCGCAATCAGTGTAACTATTTGAAGCACTGTGTGCAGTAAGTGCCAGATTGAAGGCATGGGGCTAGCCGGCTCCTCAGAGGGAAATGTTTAAAGACAGCAGTTGAGTACACCATTCAGCAGAAGGCAGTTAAGAAGAAAAACGAACCTTCCAACTAACCCTCAAATAGTCAACAAATGCTGAAAAATGGGAAGAGGGAGAAAACAGCCCTGGAGAACCTGATCAGATGGTAAAAAATAAACTTCCAAACCATCTTCAGGCCATCTGTCAAATGATTTTAGTCTGTCCCAAATTTCCTCCATTCTGCAACCAAATCCTGGGTGGATTTGAGAGTGGTGCGCACCACTGTGGTACAAATGGTTATCAATCCACATAGCCACCATAGCCTCCCCCTCTACAACCTCCTCACACCTCCGAGGCCCTTTCCACACACAAAAAAGCCCCATGCTGATTGACAGGATTGATAAGAACTCTGAGGGAATTAGTAAACCAGTGCTTTTATTAAAAAGACCACAGCATGGCTGTTCTGCATGCCTTGCTGACTAGAACACACTTCAGTCCCATCCAGTCCAGATGAGAAATGTGCAAAAGGAACACATATAGTTAATGGCTGTGTCCTAAGTCTAATCAATTCCACACTACGATGGGGTGTCCATCCCACACAAGGCCTGAAGGGATAAATTAGGCCAATAATCTTAGGCTGCACCTGGAGGAAACCAAGGAAGACCTAGGGCCTAACTGCAGACGAAGTCTAACCGGGGAGAAGAGCTGGGCAGGATCTATAAAGAGAGGAAGTTGTCAGGCTGGGGGAGAAAACCTGCAGCTGTTCTCCCCGATACAAGGGGGAAGAGCAGGAAGCTGTAAGGGGAGAATGGCAAGCAGTCCAGGGAAGGAGCAGTGAGGGCTGGAAGAGTAAAGCCCAGAACTGCTGGGTTGAGGACTGCAACCTGGTGTAGAGGGCAAGCTTGTGTTCCCCTACCAGCCACTGGGGAAGTGGCACAGCAGACGAGGCAGTGGGGAGTGGACTGCCTGGGACAGTCTGCCTCAAAAGACTTGCGATACCCAAAAAGGGGAGAACTTTAATGTGACTTAGCCAGAGGGCTGAGCTATGGAGAGGTCAGTGCTGTTGCTCCCGGTGTATGAGAGGCCACGGAGTAACTGGGGAATGAGGGACTGAGAAACCACAGGTAGGGGCATCAGACCAGGTGGCAGAGCTAATTCCCCAGATGAGCCACAAGAAGGTGCCACTGAGCAGTGACTAGAACAGGCCCCATCTCTCACACATCCACTAAATGCCACCCCCCTCGCCCCCCAAAAAATGAAATACCTACCACGGAACCGCCGAAAACACTGCCTTCATATCATTCATTTCGTGAACTAGGACTTCTCGTGGCTTCTGCTCCAAACACAGGAGGCTGCATACCCGACTCAGGTCCTCTTTGTATGTCGGAAGTCTGTAGTATTCACCTAATACAACACTGATCAGCCCTAGCCCCAGCCTGCTCTTCACCGTCACGTCCTTGGGTGGAGCATTTGCACTCTTCTGATCAAGAAATGGCACAGCTACTTTTCTCAAGTACTTCACCAGTAACTGCTTCACCTGGAATAAAGAGGGGGTGGGGGGGACACATAATCTAACTGCATCGATCAACAACTTTGATTAGGGGTCATTTCTGTCTCTTTCCCACTATTCCTCAGATAGTGATCACAATGGTATCCCAAGCATAGATTTCACCATCATAGTCCTTTACAATTGACTTATTGCAGGGCAAAGGTCTATTTACTGCTGCTCATCTGGTCCTGATGATTAACTTTAATTTATCAATTCATTCCAAAGCCTCCTCTATTGACACCTCAATCTGGGACAGATCCTCAGGTTTGTCACTTTAAAAGAACAGCTCAGGTATGGGAATCTCCCTCACATCCTCTGCAGTGAAGACTGATGCAAAGAATTCATTTAGCTTCTCTGCAATCGCTTTGTCTTCCTTGAGTGCTTCTTTAGCACTTTGGTTGTCTAGTGGCCCCACTGACTGATTGGCAGTCGTCTTGTTCTGATGTACTTAAAAAACACTTTGCTGTTAGTATTAGGGCTTGTCTACACTCACGCTTACGCCAGCAGAACTTTATCACTTTGGGGTGTGAAAAAAACCACCCCCAGGAGCGATATAAATTTTGCCAGCATAAGCATGAGTGTGGACAGTGCTATGTTGGTGAGACGCTCTCTGCCAACGTAACGGCCGCTGTTCATTTTGGTGGCTTTATTATGTCGGTGGGAGAACTCTCTCTCGCTGACATAAAATGGCTACATTTGCAGTTATGTCAGCAAAACTTATATCACTTGGGAGTGGGGTGCAAACAAAGTATTCCCAGCATAACCATGAGTGTAGACAAGCCCTTAGTGTCTTTTGCTAGCGCTCTTCATATTCTTTTTTGGCCTGCTTGAATTATATTTTTACACTTGACTCGCCTGAAAGAGTTTATTTCTTTCTATTTTCTTAAGTAAGATTTGACTTCCAATTTTGAAAAGATACCTTTTTGTCTCTAAGCACCTCTTTTACTTTGCAGGGGACTGGACTAGATGACCTCTCAAAGTCCCTTTCCTGTCCTATATTTCTGTGAAACAACTCACCTCGTCACACAACAGAAAATGATCCTTTACATCCATCAGATGCGGCAGAAGAGACTAAGGATCTCACCAGCAAAGTTAAAATCACGTATTTAATAACAATTTCAGTCTCTTCCCCAATAAGCTGTCAAATGTATAAGAATACCTGATTTTCTCCAAACTCTAGAGATGTCCATTCTGTAGGCTGTCCCTCATGCACCACTGGCTTCTCAGTCACTATGTAAAACTGATGCAACTGGCTGAGAAAGTTCTTCATATTGATGTCAGTCCATGGGGTGAGGATGCTGAAGATGGTCTCTAGCATTATTTCTGCTGCTATCTGCTTCCCTCTCTCAATGCTTTTCTTGCTGTCATTCCATCCAACCCAATTCTTAATGCGGCTCGTCCAGTCATAAGAAGGTTTAGTACACACTATATCATCATATTGATGCCAATCTAATAATTAAAAAAGAATGCATAGCATTTTTTTAAACTCTCAAGTTGTAAGACAAGACGCAGGTGTTTCAGTTTCCCTTCTGCCTCGTATGCTGGTAGCAGACCAGCATGGTACAGGTAGTGGACAGGACACCAGAGCGGGATGCAGGAGACCCGAGTTCTGTCCCCAGCTTGGCCACAGGTCACTTCCCCTCTCTGTGAGTGTTTCCCATCTCACCCTTTCTTTGACTTCTCTATTTAGATTGTAAGCTCTTCCAGGAAGGGACTGTTTGTTAGTGCGCTTGTATAGCGAGGCCCGATTTCAGAGAGGGCCTCTAGACACTACTGTAATACAAATTTACACTCTCCTAACTAAAAGTGGCACATCAGGCAAACATCTTCACTTCTGCCCTCTGGATCAAGTCTGTCACATCTGAAGTGACAACCTTCATTGGGATGTTGGCACTTCAAACGCAGCAGCAGAGACCAGCAATTAAGTTTCAATAAATATGACGTACATACAGATATACATGTGTTGTCAAATGTGTGACTCAGAGGCCGCTAAAGATAAATTGTTTATGTTAGATGATTACATCCAAGTTTGTCCTTTCATATTTCTACACAACTCCACAAGCTTTTCACATAGGTTTTTTGCCTAAGTGTCACTGATAAGGCTGATCAATATCAGCATAGTCTGGTAAATAAAACATATCTAACCATGCATAATTATGATGAAGACTAAACAGTGTCACACTGTAGAAACCACCTACCTCCCAAACTGAGATCCTTAGGTCGTATTAATAAAAGGCGATTCACAAGCACTTTTTCCGGCGCAGGTTTGTAAATGAATTCATATTCTCCTTTCTTGCCACGTGAAATAAAATATTTGTAGGGAATTGGTTTATTTATGTTGTCCTTGGCTATAGTCACGCAACCGTCAATGAGGAGTCCATGTTCTCCCAGATCCCTGTTCAGTACAAAACAGCTTAACAGTGGCAGCAAGCTAGGACAATAGGCAAACCAGACGTTGGTTGCTCTAGTACTTGCTATCCTCCCTAACTGCCAATTTTTAGAAGGGGGGAAAGACTTAACATTATACCCTCTTCTCCTTATTCAATTTCATCCTGTTTACTTCAGACCAATTGTCCAGTTCATTTTGAATTTTAATCCTATCTGCCTAAGTACTTGCAACCCCTCCCAACTTGATATGGTCTGCAAACTCTTTGCCATTATCTAAATCATTGATGAAGATATTGAACAGAACCGGACCCAGAACCAATCCCTGGGGGACCCCATTCAGTTTGCTCTTCCAGTTTGACTGTGAACCACTGATGATTACTCTCTGGGAATGGTTTTCGCACCAGTTATGCACCCACCTTAAAGTAGCTTCATCTAGGTTGTATTTCCATAGCTAGTTTATGAGAAAGTCATGTGAGACAGTATTAAAAGCCTTACTAAAGTCAAGATATATCATATCTGCCACTCCCTCCCCTCTCCCATCTGTAATGTAGACCTAGCCTTTGCTAATGTGACTTGAAACACCCCCAACATTTATTATAGACACAATTTAACACCAAGCAACATGATTGTGAAGTTTTAATGTGTGTTTACATGAGGTGTGAAGGGTTGTCACATTTGCTAATCTGACTTTAAAAGGACCATTTTTCCTAGTCTAATCAGGGCCACTGAAAATAATTACAACAGCTAGTCACAGACAAAATACCACACCTATGTCTGTTACTTTCTTGGTATTGTGATGTAGGTATTTCAAATAAGAGGCCTGAATTAAAATTAAGCAGTGATGGAATTTTCAGAGAGGTTCTTACTTTGTGCAGATCAGCTCACAGATGTTGTCCTTCCACTTCTCATATCCTGAAATGCCTTGTGCCCTGATGAACACTTTATGCTGATTATGATCTAGCTTAAAATCTTTAGACAATATTGCATGGAAATACACGGTGACACCCTCACCAAGATTCACCTGACTGTAATGATAGAAGGAAAAAAGTTAAAAGTACTATTTAAATAATGTGTGTAATTAAAAAAATATTAATGCAGAAGAACCAATGTTTATTTGCTTATTTGGAGCCAACTCCATGAGTTGCATTAATATCAGTTTAAGTGCAAAAACCTCCACATGTGGCCAGATTTGGAGGCCAATAAAAGTATTGTACCAAAGTGAACATTACATACTAAGATAAAAATTAGGAATAAGAACATCACTTCTCAAGCGACTTCACTGATTCCTTACTGGTTTTATTGAGAAATCCAGTTAAAAAACTGGCCTGCTTATTTTCAGCTCTCTCCATGGACCCACTTCCAGCCTCCTTCTCAGATGTTGTCTCTCTCTAATCATCTTCTTGCTAACTCTGCTCATCTAGCAACTGCCTCCTCTCTGTAATTTCACCACTATTGGTGAAAGCACCCTTTCCTCTGTAGTTCCTCCCATCCGAAACAACATTCTCCTGTCTTTCAACCTCACCGAATAGAAGAGCTAGTCTACAATAGAAAATCAGACAACCCCGCTACATTGCTCTGAGCAATGCACTTAAACTGACCTAAATCCCCAGGTAGACAGCGCTAGGCTAACAAAAAGAATTCTTCTGTCTACCTAGCTACCACTTCTCCTACACTGATAGGAGAACCCCTCCCATCGGCATAGCTCCATTGTATTGCAAAAGAAGAAAACCCCACCAAAAAGAATCAGCCAGTTGGCTTGCAAAGGTGTGAACAATTCAAACACTAGGAAGCTTTTATTTTAAGCCTAGTCTATGCTGAAAGGAAGAGCACTCACTTATAATTACCCACTAGCACCTACTGGCTGGTGCTCATTAACTTCAATTGCACTTAAAGAAGTAAAAGCATTCTGTACCTTGGCTTAATTCCATGTGCATTGGCCTCCTGATTCTTCTGCTGCTTCTTGTCCTTCTGACTGCCTGAAACAGCTGATGCATAATCTTTTCCAGGAGCCTCAGATGCCTTTGTTTGATTTGTCGTCTGTTCCATTTCTTCGGGTGTCCCCTTTCTTGGGGTCTCTTTGGCTTCTGCTGCCACGTTCTGTGACATAAACGCACAGAATGAATCAAAAGCAGAGAACCAGAAAGACACGGGTGCGGGGGGGGGGGTGTACGGGGACACAGACGACACAGGGATTCTGGGCCACTTAACAGCCGAATATGCTTCATTAACAACGAGGAGAAAACTGGCAAGAGCAATGTTGAAAACTACGCTCATGTCACTGTATAAAGTTCTGCTCAAAGAGAGAAAGCTCAGCTCAAGGTGGGCATTGGAGGGGGAGAACAAGGCTTATAAGCCCACGGTGGTTTAGTAAATCACCCAGCAATGGAGGCCCTTGGACACCATAGCATAGTTACTCCTGTTGGAAGGGCAAATCTTCCACACATGGAGCTAACCCAGGGCGAACAGAGATGTTCACAGATGTAAGCCATACCTGGGATAACTAGCAAGATGCTGCAGAGCACCTCCTACTTCCTCCCCACCTCCCCGGTTGTTCAAGGGGGTTGGCAGCAATGAACAGGTTTCGTTTTATTGCAGTAACCACTTCAGAGTTCAAAGGAAGGGAACGTATCCCAGCACAAGCAGATGGTTGGTGGAGCCTTTATTTGAGCAGTTTACCTTGGAAACGGGAGCTCTTGCTTGCTGCTGGCTCTCTTGTTCAACTTTCCTGCGTGGTGTTATTTCAGCTTCAGAACAGGAGGCCTTCTTCTTCTGACATAGATGGTCTGCATGAGAATTTGAATCCTTACTCTCCGGTGCTTCCATACTGGAGCAACGCCTGAAGGACATTCTCTCTCCCCCTTCTTGGGAGGCCAGTGCATTTCTGTTTCCACCTGAAGTCTGGGTATGTGATATATTTCCTGGAGGCTGGTCAGCTTCAGCAAAGTTGCTCTCACTTTCCTTCTTGTCAGATCCTTTATCTTCTCTGGCCATTTGTCCCTCACTTTGGGAACTTTCATCTTCCATCTTCTTCTCAGTGGCTCTGGAGCCTGTAGGCTGAGCAAGCTCCTCAGTGGTACCATTCTGTACGGACAGGTGGCTGGTGTCATTGCTGTTGGGATTGTCTTCCACAATCATTTCTGGGCTTTGATCCTCATTTCCCAAGGGGCATAAGGAACTGTCACTGTTAATCTGACTTTCATTGGTACAGGTAGACGAATCAGCCTCTGCTTTGGCCACTTCTTTCTCCTGGACTTGGCTTTCTTGTATTGGACTTTTTGTACCAGTCAATTCTGAGCTCAAAGAAGAGTCCAGACTATTAGGTGCTGAACTTACAGAGGTCAGAGAGTCCTGCAGCCCAGAGTCGGAAGGATGCTTCTTAGTCTTATTCCTCTTTTTCTTTTTCTATGTAGGGAAGCAAAAAAACACACACACATATACTGGCTTACTCACTGCGGAGAAATGCTATTTTCACTGCTTCCCTTGACATAGCTAGTATGTCCTCAGTCCTCCCATTGCCCCTCCTAGGCAGAGTCATAACTACTTCTCTGTCATACACCCCACACCCAGCCCCTAAAACTTCCTTGCTTATGCTGTCACTTTTTGATTTTAAAGACAAAGGGAAACTGGAAGGAGAACAAAATAAAATCCTACCTTAGTTCAGAGAGAAGGAAAATGCTCTGTGTGAACTACTTAAAAATATCACCAGTGCTTAGGCCAAATTTGGTTAGGACTCTCCTAGTTTTAAGTGGATACCTTACTCTTCCTTACTTCATGTCCAAAACTCTTGTAGGTACAGAACCGCTTTTTTAATATATATATAGAATATATATATATTAAGTTGCTGCATTTCAGTGGATGAGAAAGGGAGTCGTATATCTTTGGTTGGTAAAGGTCTTTGGGGAAAACCTTCAGAATGAAAAGTTCTGTATAAAATGTGTAATAATAATATGCTTTGAAAACAACAGGGTCTAACCCTCCTTCCCAGCCTCTCACTTGCTCTGTTATGATAGCTGGCTGGATTGACTAGCATATTTCACTTCTTGGGGAAGGGGAATTCAAGAGTCCAGGCAATGTAACGAGGGAGCAGTGTATAGACAGAAAAGGCTTATTGTTCTTCGTATTGATAAAGAAACTAAATCTGATAAGAAAATTCCTAGAACAGTTGTAAATTCTGCTACTGCAAAGTAACAGTGGCTCTCTAACAGATATCCAACTAAAGAACTTTATACATTCTGTTCAATGCCCCCAACGGAGAATACAAAATAAAAGGGTTCATTTTCGCACCACACAATAACGGTTCTAGTGAGACAAAAGTGCTGGAGTACTGAAGGAATGGAAAGGACAGACTGGCTGAAAGCAAGCGAGTTGTATCTGCGGTTTCCCTGAAGCTTGGCTCTTCCTGGTTCAGAATCCTCTTACGACCCCTTCCAAAACTAAGTGGCTTGCTTCCTCACCCGACTGCCAGTCAAAATCATCAAACCAAAACTGGATTAATCAGATTTGTTGGTTTTATACCGGAGCAGGTGGGAAGATCTTCACACCTGCTGCTTCTGATTGTCATTCTGAAGAGCACACAGCTGCACCGCAGGTAACCAAGCACAAACCACAATGGACGCTATTTGCAAAGCAGCATGTTAAACTCAAAGAGAGAGAGGTTTGGATGCATTTGATGAAAGGAGAGAAACAACAAACCCATCTGCCTCATTTGCCAGCACAGAGATTGGGACCAGAAGTGGAAGATCCTAGACTGGCTCCAGATGCAGAACCACAGACCCGCAGGAATGACAGATGCACGTGCTCTGCCCAGTGTGCCGGGCAGGGACCAACCAGAAAACAGGTTTAAGCTCAGTCACTTCGGGCTCACATCCAGCTGTCGACCCAGAAGAGACACCTGTGCTAGTAACCGGGCTTCAGGGCAACATGCTTGCTTAGGCTGGTCCACGTAAAGGAACGACCCAGGAGAACTACCTGCTGTGGGCTTGTAGAGTGTGGGCTGCCCTCTTCAAATTGGTCTGGTTTCACCTTTCTCCTCTTCCTGAAAAGGGGATTAACAGTGTCCATCTCACTCCGGTCTACACCGCTTGCAGCTTTTACTCTCTGTTGAAAAACGACTTCACTTGCAGAGACCAGGATTAGGAAGTGAAATGTAGTGAGATGCTAGTCAATACTTACCTGGCAAGGCGGGGTGAGTAGGACTGTCTCTGGTGCTATGTATCTGTAGCTTGCATTTTATGGAATGGGCGATTGAAGAAAATATATTTTCCTATTTTCCCTACTTTTAACGAGTCAGATTTTCCTCCCGCTGGCTCCTTCTGAACGTTCTCCATACAGCACTAGAGACCTGGGGCAGGAAGCATGCCCGCTCCAGCTACCACTTGGCTCACCAACACGCTACGCTGGAGAAGGTGAGACCGTACAAGGAATCTGGCACAGCAATTCTACAGGAATCAAACTGGCGCTGGAAACAAGCGTGTGCAACGTTGTTGTAGACATGTCGCTCCCATGGATTTGTGGCTTATTACTGTACAACGATCTGTAACTCACCAACCCCCCTTTCTATCCTATGACTACAGGGGTGTTAACAGGCCACTTCCCCCGGAATCGTCCCTTCGGGCATGTGTACACAGCAGCTAGACAACTGAAGCTGGCCCGGGGCCAGCTGGCTCAGGCTGGGGCTGTTTCATTGTTGTGTAGACACCTGGGTTCCAGGACTCTGAGGTGGGAGGGCTCCAGAGCTCAGGGTCCTGCTCGAGCCCAGAAGTCTTCACAGCAGTGGAACAGCCCCACAGCCCGAGTTGGCCGGCACCGGGCCAGCTGTGGGTTTCTCTTTGCTGTGTAGACAGACCCTTAGAATATGAGCTAGCTACTTAAGCAAAACTCTCCATTTGACCTCGTATTTAGCTGTGACACTAAGTACCTTTCCCAGACCTGAGGAAGAGCTCTGTATAGCTCGAAAGCGTCTCTCTCTCTCCCCCCAGTGCGTGCCAATTCACGCGCAGAGCAGGCAGAGAACTACGGCTGTCTCATCTTCAACATGACTTTCTCATCTCAGTCTTTGCAATGGCAAAGATAACTGCATTATACATCAATACATACACCTGTTCTGCACTCCGGAAGGAAGGGAGAGGCAGACCACTTGAAAGTCTTTGAAAATGAAAGAGGAAAAGAAGAGAAACATTGTCATGGTAGAGGTCTACTATTACACCTCCAAATCAAGATGAGGAGGTGGAAGAAGCATTTCCAAAACAACAAAATATCCAAAACAAGACCTGGGAGTAATGGGGGACTTCAACTATCCAGATACCTGCTGGAAAAGTCATATGACAATGCAAAATGTCCAATACATTCTTGGAATGTATTGATGACAACTTTTTGTTGCAGATGGTGGAAAAAGTAACCAGGGAGACAGCCATTTTAGACTGTATTCCAACCAACAGGGAGGAATTGGTTGTTAATCTGAAGGTTGAAGGAAATTTGGATGAAAGTGATCAGGAAATGATAGATTTCATGATACTAACAAAAGAAAGGAGAGAGAGCAGCAAAATAAGGGCAATGGATTTTAACAAAAAGCACACTGTAACAAACTCAGAGAACTGGTAAGTTAGGTCTCATCAGAAGGAAATCGAAAGAGAAAAGTCGCTCAGGAGAGCTGGCAGTTTCTAAGTAACAAGATTAAAGGTACAACAACAAACTATCCCAGTGTGAAAGAAAGATAGGAAGAATATCAGGCCAATGTGGCTCCATCAGGAGCTCTTTAATGAACTGAAAATCAAAAAGAAATCCTACAAAAAGTGGAAACATGGACAACTTGCTGAAGAATGAGAACTGTTGACCCTTTCCAACCAGAGCAGTTAGTCAAAGTTTGGGGTCATGCCAAGGTCCCCACTGAACACTGGCAAATATATGACTGGAACCAGTCTGGCTTACCTGTATGTTAGAATGCCCAATCTTCCATGCCTCAAGCTAGCTTCCTCACCGACATAATATCAGGTGCACTTATTCTATAAATTAGCATATCTATACATATTAATGCCAATTAGTTCATTCTCGGACCAATCACTTCCTGCCTAGACTGATTTATGGTTGTTACTTCCATGTTCCTGCAGCGTTCCCCGTGGTCACCATTTACCGCTGAGTTCCAACTCCTGCTCTCAGGTAAACGTGTCTAGTTCCCCAAAATCTGAAGGGTGACTGTTAGGCCGTTTATCTAGGACAAAGGTCACAAGCCAACTGCACCAAACTTATGCTAACTTGCTAAAGCTAATCATACAGGATACAGGCCTGTAGGTTCCTTGCATTACAACCAAACAAAATAGAGTAAACCAAACAAATGATGAGAAAACAAATGAGAAAACCAGGAAATAACAGGCAGGATATAAAACAGCAAACCAGCAGGCTAGCCCTATGGTTACATTCTGCACTAGATACATTCCACCCTACCAGTATATTGCTCTCTGAGCATCACAGAAAACCCAGCAGCTTGTGAGCTGCTCACAAGTCTCACTGAAATTTGTTCAGCTGTTGTCATCACATTCACCTATCTACACCCAAAATGTGTTGAAAGTTACTGGTTTAAAATAAATAAATGAATAAATAAATAAAACCCCAAAACAGAAACCACACACACATACTCCTCCTCCACAACAACAAAATCAGGGAACGTACTATGCCAGTAGCAAAAATGCATAACTGTAGGTATTTCTGCTAAAAGCTTATTACAAAATAAGTTCCCTGTTCATCCCTCCACATGTATTCTGATGTTTGACATTTCATACAATATTTTATTGCCCACTGTTGTGTAAGTATTGTTTGTTGTATAATAATTTTGGACCAATGTTTACAACATGAAACACATTCCAAGAATTGCAGATAAGCAGCCATAAAATGTTAGAAAAGCTGATTATGGTAGTAACTGTAAAGTTTCTACATTCATTTTAACTCATACAAAACTGCCTAGGGAGGTTCCTTCACTGAAGGTTTTCAAAAGGAGGCTGGGTAGCCATCTGTTTGGATGGTTTAGACACAACAAATCTTGCATCTTGGCAGGGAGTTAGACTAGATGATCCTTGAGGTCCCTTCTAACCCAATGATTCTATGAAGACTGAAAATAACAGAGGTACGTTGCGATATTTTAAATGTCTTGGGAATCTCAGTTAGAGTATTTTGAAACTTAATAAAGCTGTCAGTGTTATGATGTCACCATTTAAGAAAGGAGCTGCTTGGAACAACTTTTTTAAGTCCTCTATTGTAAACTATAATAAAAGATTATTTAAAATCCAAGTAGCTCTGAGAATATATATCCCAAAGCATGTGAAGTGTTCAGTAATATGAGAGAGCCTGCCATTAAAGACTTGTCCACGCAAGAAAGGGTTTACTATACCAGCATACCCTTCTAGTTCAAATGCAACTTATACCAGCAAGAGTGCTTTTGCTTGTATAGCTTACACCAGTCCCCTGAAGAAAATAAGCTATATTGCAAAAGCATTTTTTAGCCAGCAAAACTAGGTGTACCCTCAGGCTTTTGCTGGTACACAGATTCCATAAAAAAAATTTAAAAAAGAAAGAAAATCGTATCTCTAAGCAACATCATCATACTGGCAAAGGTTTCTAGTGTATGCCAAGCCTAACGTAGCAGCATTGGCTGACATGCCCCTGGGGCCGGGGATAGCCGTAGCTGTGCTGGTGTCCTGCAGGGGAGGTGGGGAGCCCAGGGTGGGGGGGGACGGGGGGGGGCGGACGAAACCAGCTGCAACTGCTCCCCCTGTGGTGGGCTCTGTGCTTCCCCACCAGTCAGAACTGCCCAGCTGCGGCTATCCCTCCAGCGTTTAAATATTCTATGTTTAGAACCTTTACACGGATTTTTGATTAAACTAATTTTTACATCCCTATTTGGACAGACTGATTTTTAATCCTAAAGCTTTCCTGTATTCATTTATTGTTTCTATTATTGCAGGAAAGTTATTGGCAGGTATAGCTGTATAAGTCAGGATCTCAGCTACATACACTGAGACACCATTTGCTACAAAATGTATAGACTATATATATCAAATTTCCATTTAAAAAATGCAGTTAATGGTTACAGAACAATCAGCAAAAGTCCTAGCATTTCCATGAATGAATGAGAAAGCAGAGGAGTTATTTGCTTGAATTGTGCTACTTGGTTCTTGTGACCTTACCCACTCCAGTATTGCAGGAAAAAGTGAAGAATCCCCAAGGTCTTTGCACAGCACACAGTCTGCACCAGCGCATTCAAACCTACTCACTTTCTTCTTTGAGACACTGGTCTGAGTCCCCAAGCTCTCTGACAGCGACTCTCCTGGCTTTCCCTGTGTTTCTTTGGTTGGTGATCGTCCATCGGCAGCTGGCATTGAGAAGACACCCTCTGCCTTCAGTTCTCTCCCACACTCCACTTCCATCTCAGGGCCTGGAGCTGGCTTTACATCTCCACTTCCTACAGCTGAGACAAAGTTCTCTGTTAACTTTACAGTCAGGAAACAAGGGAGAGAGAAAAAGTAATTTTCAGCTGGAGTGAGGTAGGGACAGTAAAAAAAAAAAAAAAAAAAATCAGAAATGCTGATTAAGCACATGGGCTGAGCATGAAAATTGCTTCCACTCCCTTTCTGAAGCTAACATTGGAAATAGCATTGGAAGGGAAGAAAGGAGGAATTCTCAGCCCTAAACTAAGATTGAGAGAGAAAGGCCATGGAAAATGACTAACCTCAAAGCCCCTCTCTGAGACCACTTGCATCACGTTACCAAAACAGCACAAGTCGTTGAATTTATACTGCAAAATAGGAGATTAGAGAGGGCTCCCAGGCCTGCACATCAAAGCATCCCCGCCTCTGTCCAGTGCAAAATATGCCCTCCTCCTTTGTAAAAAGTGTCAGGATTTCTGGCTAGCTGTACCTTCAAGCTAACAGTTCAAGCATTGTCCCTTAATGACTCTTAAGTGTGGGCTGATAGCCACCTATCTTTCTTGAACCATTCGTCTCCTTCCTGTCTACATTTCAAACAGCCCCTTACTGAGTTAAATGAATATATTCAGACAGTAGACATCTCAATAACCAGGCCAGCACATAGCACCCATAAATTCTCAAAGGGCAGCTCCAAATGGGTCATGAGAGACACAGGAAGGGGCAAGTCCATGAGAAAGAAAGAGAAACATATGAAGAGACATGCTACGATTTGCAGTCAAACCAATCTGCGTGCAGGTGATAGGGTCAGGCACACAGCACAAGAAAACTCTTCAGAGCTATCCTCCACCCATACCTGCCATCCCATCATGCAGATGCTGCCACAACATGAGAGCTGCAGATTCCAGGGAAGAACTCATTCTGGTATTGGACAAGTAGTAAATCAACACTGCCTAGCCTGCCAGGTACTTGTTTATAGCGCTGTTTTTCATAGTGGTTTTGTGCTCAGTGTATCATTACCTCGAGTATTTTTCATATTTTTTGGCCTGCCTTTGTCAAGATGTCATTCCAACCATCTTCAATTGTTCTCAACTTTTTCCTCCAGGAATCCCCCCACTTCTAGCTTCCCATATGTGCCATGGCTTTATGAAGTATCATCTTGAGTGGTATATTCACCATTGTGTCATACATGTTACCAGTTTCCTCCTGCGTAACTCTCAGAGCAGAATTTAAACACACTTAGCCTCAATACTCACTATGTGGAGTGAACAGGGCTTTAGCGTATGCACACGTGCATGAAAGGCAAAGCCACCAAAGCCCAGGAGTTTATCTATCCCTTTAGAGAACAGGAAGAACGCAAATAAATCACAAAAGCCAAAGCATAAAATCTAACCCTCTCCCTCCACCCCCAAAAAACCTCCACAACAAGGAAACAAATACAACACAAAAAATTCTAAAAATAAAAGTAGAGGGTTTAAATAACAAACTTCATCGTTTCTGACAAATGTAATGTAGAAGGTGGCCTTCAAAGGAGGTGGGACAGAAATCACCATTGTGCCCTTGTTTGCTTCTTTATGACGCATGAAAGAGGCCTGAAAGGATTTGAGAAATAATTTCACTTGTGTTTTACATTAAAAATTCAAGTCCTGTGACCCTGTCTAGGCTGAAAGACTTCTGTAGAGCACATACACTGCTATAGAGCTAAGTACGAATTTAAATCTGATGTCTTTTTTAATTACTTTATATTAACAGAATCTCAAAAGCAGATTTGAAGCAGTTTTGTCTTTGAGCTTTGTTAGAGAAAGATGACCTTTCACTCAGTTCACCTAGTCAAGCCATAGGTGATAGTTCCGTAATTTCTTACTGTGGATATTGAGGCCCGAAGGCCTGCTCCACATTACAGAGTTAAGGTTGACATAAAGCAGCTTACGTTGACATAACTCTACAAGTGTCTACATTAAAATGCAGCTCCCACCAATGTAACTTGTCCACAACACCGACTTAATAACGCCACCTCTGCGAGAGACATAGTGCTTCGGCTGATGTAGTTAGGTTGACATATGTCAACGTAGATACTGTGTTGCTAACATTGACTATTGCTGCCTTTCAGAAGCCATCCCACAATATCCCATGCTGACATTAAAATTGGTGCAAGCGCTCCTGGTGTGGACATGCATGGCTGACACAAGCAGCGTAGTGTGGACGTGCAAAAGCAATTTAATTACTACAGTGGTTGTATGTTGATGTAACATAGATTGATTTAATTGTGTAGTGTAGACTTTCCCTAAGTGTCATTGATGAAATGTGAGCATAAGGTTTGAACGGACACTGACAATTTCGTAGGTCAAAAGGCAACGGGCTATAAGTCAGGTCCAGGAAAGTGGCTAGGCCTTGAGGTCCCAAGATCCATCTGTCCCTAACTATTAACCCAGATAAGAAGTTGTAACAGTTTTGATGGAGTCATCTCCTATTATTCCCCAGCTCTTGCCTGTGTGGGAGAAGATCACTGGTTGGAGGGAGGGCCCCAAAAGTGAACCAAAGGTTAAGCTTGACCACACTCTACCAGATTGCACAATACAGTTGATGTGCGAAGCTGCAACCCCCTGATTCGCTTGGAGATCTCTGGGAAGGTACTAAGGGGTGTTAGCAGCTCCAATTGCCACTTCAAAAAGTCCAGGTAAATGAGCAAGAAATGGTCTCAATCTATTTTCTTGTTGAATTATTTATTCCTATTTATGCTGTTAATTCCTTGGCCAATTCATCTGATCTCCCATGTAACTTCAATTTGATTATTGCATTGTTTAGGGTTGTAGGGAAGTTAGCTTTATATTTGCCTGTATTTTTTCCCTCAATACAATTCATAAAACATACACTGAATTTGTTTTGTCACCTCAAATGGCAATGAGAGCTAAACAACCTTAAAGCAGAGACATTGTAATGAAAACATTGATAAGCCATTTGGCTCAGGCCCTGAATTAAAACCCCATTACTATTACAGCATGGTAACTAGACAATAGTGCAGAGGTGAAATACATTTGCTCGAGACTGAAAGCGGAGCAGTTGAGAGAGAAGGGATTTTCAGTCAGACTGCTCAAAATAGTGTGTGTTTTATTAGCACCTATTTAACGTCAATGATTATTTAACATTTGGAGAAGGAAACTGCTTAAATATTCAACGCCTGCTGCCCGCTCAGTTTAAGGCACTAGAGCTCTTCAGGTCACAGACTTGACACTCCAAATATTTCTAAAGTAAAAAGCAATCAGGAAATTTCAGAAACAAAAACAGAAGAACCTTGAACCTTTCAGGCCTCCTTTTTCCATCCTAATGAAGCAGGAAAACCCCCATTAAAAAAAACCCTTTGTTTGCACAGTGCCCAACACAACATGACCCAGATGGGGTCCAAGGGTGCTACTGCAATAAAAAAAATACTAACGATGTCATCTATACGATAGAGACAGGGCAGGCAATTCGAGTCTCACCCTACCCATTGTCAGGTGGGGGATTCCCTGGGTTGGGGAACAGGTCCAGCCAAACACCTCCGCACAGACTCCAACCCTCTCTCCTACGAGAGCAGAGGTAACCCTTGGAACAAGCAGAGTGTTTAACAACAGGACAAGGCTTTTATCCAACCCAGGCAGAGCAGAGCCAGGTCAGGGTTTCTAGCAGGGGTTACACAAACTCCCTTGCTCTGATACAACACACAGCGCAGCCCTACCCCCATGCCTAGCTAGACGCACACAGACTCTCTGCCTGGTCTCGAACTGCAGCACCCCTGGGTCAGTCCAACCTGTGTGTGCCCTCTGCTGCTTGCTGTGTGGCAGCAGCTGGCCTGTAAGCTCCAGGCTGTGCATCCCGAACAGTCCCTTTTTGTTTCTCCTCCAAGCAGCACCTGGTTCAGCTCTGCCTGCCTCCATTCTGGTGTCTCTCTATCCTGGCTCAGCCGCTGCTGCTGCTTCTCCCGCTGCTCTTTCTTTGTTCTCCCTCCTACAAGTTTTCCCGCTCCCCAGCCCATCCTCCTCCCTGGTCATTGGCTCAAACCCTCCCAGGTGGTCCAAGTTCTGTGTCCCTGTCCAGGAGAGTGGCACTCACCCCTCAGCCAATCAGGTTTGTGCAGCTAGTTGGGGGAGAGGAGGGCAGGGGCACTCAGCCCATGGCCACCCCCATAAACACACCTGTCCCCAGGTAGCAGACATGCCCCGCACCTTGACAACCTTCAACACTGCTGTCTCAGTTGGGGGGATCCCCATTTGGGCTCTGAGAACATCCTGCCTCCTTGATCTGTTCTCCTTT
Organism: Mesoclemmys tuberculata; assembly: GCA_007922155.1. Classification (NCBI taxonomy): domain Eukaryota; kingdom Metazoa; phylum Chordata; order Testudines; family Chelidae; genus Mesoclemmys; species Mesoclemmys tuberculata. The sequence goes on from ML675637.1 coordinate 22,095,722, forward strand.
GCCCCGGGGCACCTCAGGCGCCTCCTCCCTGCTCTGTGTTCCCTGGCCATGAGGCCAGGTTCGCATGCCTCCTCCCTGGGCCCCTCCAACCTCCTCACTCTGCTTCTCTCTTGCCTCGGGACCTGGACCAGGGCTGGGAGCTTCCCGTGGGGATCCCTCCCATGTGGGAGCCCTGTGACTCCTTCCAGCCCTGACTCCTGGCTTCTAGGACTAGAATTTCCTCACCCCTCCCTGTTTGGTGGCTTGGGCTCAAAGTGGCAAGGCCTGAGCATGTTTGGGGAGACCCCACTTTCTCCGATCTCTCTATCAACTCTGCTCAGATCAGGCACACCCAACGCCTTGTCCCCAACTCCAGGTTTCTTCTGCTGGTGCAGACTGGGCAGTTGGTGCACCGCTCCTGAACAGCTCAGGTCATCCCCAGTCAGACAAATTCCTGCGGATGTGCAACTCAGCCTTTTTGGGGCAGCATCATGGTAGGCTTGGAGTACCGTCTCGGCTGCTCCCTAGGCAGCACCATCTGGGTGATTTCTTTATTAGTCCCAGGGACCCAGGTCTTGCATAGCAGTCTGCCCTTTGCCTCATGTAGACAGGCCTGCTGCATCAATAGCTGAGTTACTCCTGATCTGTGGTGGAAAGTCCAGTGCCTTGCTGGGTAATCTCTCAGAGTAACAGGGCAGCACCCTTAGACCCAGAGATCCTTGCCCTTTGCAAACTCCTCCCGGGCTTCCTTGAGAGCCTCAGGGGTGATAGCGGCTGCCTGGCAGCATGCCCGGACCACTTCAGTGGGGATGGCCACAAGTGGTAATATCTCAGAGTCCTCATGGCCATCCAGTGCTTCTGGTTCTAGTGTTGGCAGCAGCCTGAACAGGGCATCCACACCGGCATTGCTCTGGCCAGACTGGAATTCTGCTGAGAAGTTGTAGGTGGTCAGTCCAGATGCCCAGCTTTGTTTTGTGCCCCTAGTTTGGCAGAGCCGATGTGCAGCGGAGGTGGTTGTTCATGTACCCACTGAAGTGGGTGGCTGCCAGGGAGCCCTTAAGTTTCTTGGTGATTACCCAACCCAGTGCCAAGAATTCTAGTTTGAAGGAGCTGTACTGTTCAGACTATTTAAATCCCTGGCTGGCATACGAAGTCATCCTTCCTGCCCATTCTTGGAGAGTACCACACCTAGCATCTAACTAGTATTTGAAAGGGAAATTATAGTTGTGCTACGCTGGGATCAGTGCTTTCATCAGGACAGACTGAACATTCAGAGGCTGTCTGGCAGCCTGCATCCTAACTCAGAGGACCCTTGGCACAGTCTTTTGTGAAATGCCTATACCATCCAGAGATAACGGGCTCGTTGGATCTCTCGTAATATGGTGGGCATCTGCCACTTCTCAACGACCTGCACCGTCTCCGGTCCAAGTGATATTCCCTTGGTTGTCACAGCACAGCCCAGTGAGCCACTTTCTCCTTCAGCACCCGGCACTGGGAGGGTCTGATCATTAGTTGGTGTCTACCTGGCCTGATATAAGTAACTTGTTTAATTTCTTAGTGGGCATAATTGGGAAGAGGAATGGAAGAGTAAGTTGTAAATAAGGGCTTGACAAACAGCATGCTGGAATCAGGATGTCTGCTAGCTAAGATAAGCAGCAACACCTTGATGTTAGGGACCATGGACAAGATGAACCTGGAATGTAAAGATCAGATTCAACGTGAATAGCACACGGACAAAGCATGCTGTACAGGGTTCAGTTCCTGCAAAGTCGCCAAGCCAATCCAAAAAGGTGTGCTGTAGTGTATGGCAAATGCAATGTCACGTGTAAATGTATATAAAAAGAGAGGATGTCTGTGTATCTTTGCATGTGTGGTATGCCCTATACCCACCCCTACACTTGAGTATGATCAATTCACCCGTAGCTTTGCATCACAGTACTTTGCTGTAATAGCTTCCAACCTCAGTGATTCACAATCAGCCTACTAGCATACGGGTCACACCTTGAGTGTCTGTGTAAAGCCACAGCCACAGCCACATTCCAGCAGCTCTGATCACAGCAGCCTATCAACAAACACCAGCCACGCTCTGACTTCCAGCAGCCTAGGTGACTATTTGCATGTCATTTGTATCTATCAAATAACGTCCCCTCCTTGCAACATCCTCCAGTCAGCGAAGCAGTAAACCCAGGTGACCCCCATCCTCCTACCTTTTTCCTTACTCTGTGTGCTGATGGAGAGGACCAGCCTGCACCCACAGTTGCTGCAGAAGTTGGGAGAAGCATCTTGAGAAATGTAGGAACACTGAGGGCACTTCATACTTGCACACTGCCACTTCAGGGCAAAGCTTTATGCAGCCTGTTTCAATGCAGAAAGAGGGAGAGACACATGGTAAGAGAGACAGCAAAACATTGATTCATTGTCACATGACCCTGGGCCCTTGTTAAGTTTCACCCTCAGGAAACTGAGAAAATGTGAAAGCTACAGAAATGTTCCCTATCTGACCTCAAGGCCTCACACACCATTACTTGGGCATAAAGTGAAATAATCTCCCTGCTTCCCACACCTCACAAGCACAGAGACTTCAGTTGTTAAGCTTATTTATTTTAAAAAGCATGTACAAATATTTTAAGCAAAATAAATTAATTAAAACGGTTTTAAGAGCCTAAATCATTAACAGAATGTGTGCATACAGACTTAGCAAAAACACAGATACGTAAGATGTAACCCATTGCTTCCTTTCCTTCGTGTGTGTATGGTAACAAGTTCAGGGGACAGTTATACACAAAATAAACGAACTGGAAAACACACTCAGCTCTCCCCAAACACCCCTTTTCCCCTTCACTTTGCTTATTTTGCAGCTTTGATGACACTTTGTGGAGAGTCAGTTTTGCGTGTTGATTGCATGATTTTGGCAAAACAACAACATGGGAAAGAAAAATGTTTTAAAAGCCAAGACATACAACTGTAAAGCCACAAACGCCAGCAGGGGACTCTGGGCTGAAACTAATTTTTATACTGTTTAAAAAAAGAAGAAGAAAATCACTAGCCTCCCCACTAATGTCGTGTGTGTGCATGTACAGCACCCGGCACCATGGAACTGGGGGGTCCTGGCGTTACTGCTAAGCAAATACCGAAGAAGAACGATAACCAGGGGCGAGGATGGGGGAACTTGGAACCACGCATGCAGGCAGGGGACACGGCAGGTGTGAGGGCGGGATGTGTGGATGGGGGACAGCAGGGCAGGCCTGTGCTGGGACACGGGGCACACAGGGGAAGGCCACACACTCCTCCAGCACCTCTGGGGCACGTGGCCAAACAGCCACAAACCTGCCCCCGGCCAGGAGTCCCCCAGAAGCCCCCCCCCGGCTGAGACACCCTCAGGCCAGGACAGCAGGGTCCCCACAGTGCGGTCAGAGCCCCCCGGGGCAGGGGGTGGGGTGGCCCCTCAGGAGGGCCCCTAGCCAGCCCTGCATGGAGGAGGGAGCCCCCCACTTCCCTCAGCCCCCCCATGGGGGCCCCCGCCCCTCACGAGCCCCTTACCTGCAGCCTCTCCTGCTTGAGGGCGTGGGGAGGGGCAGGGGGGAGGGGCAGGGGAGGGGCGGAGCCAATATGCAAATCAGCCCGCAGCTCATCCCGCGGCCGCCGGGCCCGTAACGGGCTTCCTCGCCGCCCTCGAGCGCCCATGCAAATGAGCTGAGCCGCTCGGCCAATGGCAACGCAGGGAACGGCCCGCGGGGTGCAAATTACTCCCCCAGGAAGGAGCGAGGCGGCAGGCGGCGTTTCCGGACTACAAGTCCCAGCGTGCCCCGGGCTGGGACCGGGAAGGGCTGCAGCCGCCCGCGGACGGAGCCGAGCCCGGCCCGCCCCCGGGTCCCGATCCGCCGCCGCCCCGGCTCGGGGCCGCCCGTCCACAGCGCGCCGGGCAGGTCCCAGCCGGGCGGGAGGAGCAGCCGCAGGCCCCGCGAGCCGGGCTCGTCCCCGGCCGAGCTGGGCTGGCAGCCGCCCCCCGCCCGGGGCCCACCTGGCCGCCACGTGCAAGCGGCCCCGAGCCGGG
>ML675637.1:22100154-22159479 GCA_007922155.1 Mesoclemmys tuberculata
TGAGGTCTTCAAATCTCACTTTTGAGGATTTCAATAACTCAGTCATGGGTTCGGGGCTGTTATAAATGTGTATGGGTAGGGTTTTGTGGCCTGCCTTGTGCGGGAGGTCAGACTAGATGATCATATTGGTCCCTTCTGACCTATGAGTCTAAAAGACAAATAAAAAACACAATCTAGAGCCAATACGTGTTAAGTTCCTTTCCTGGCTAATTAAGTATTTCTCAGCCAATGGCCAGTCCACACAGCGCTTGTCCAGGCGAGAGCAGAGCTCCATGTTTCATGAGACACCCATCCTGGCAGTGTCCCCTCCATAACAGAGGCCATCTGTGCCTTTTAGTCTATTTATAGTTCCAGACCTTTTGTCTCTTTTCCTAAGGCATTTTCTCACCTTCCGTTTACTCCTGCTGGCCACCCCCTTTTGTGCTTTGTAAAAGGCCCACACCTGCACCTTGTTTAGCCTGTAAATGCTGGGCTCGGCTGAAAGATGCCAATTGTTCTCACTCTTCATTGAGTTAGCTGTGAGAGCCACCTCAGCTCAGGTGACCAGTTTCACTCTGGAACACAATATTCCATGTTACATAGCTCCGACAGTATTTCCCATACACACTTCCCCCAATAACCATGACAACCAGTGAGTTCTTAGCTTTTGGCAGGTGTGTACTGGCTGTGCACTGCCCCCTTCGCTGAACTATGGATCACAGCAAAGACGTGCCCACCTGGACACGTCTAGGAAAGTCCCTGGGTATAGATTTGTAACTGCAGACCCTCCATGTGTTGCCCACATAGGGCTCCTCAGTCACAGCCAGTGCCTGGGGTTTAGACATTCCTGCAAATCTAAAAAAGAAACCATTTCTCCAACGAATGGGAGAGAGCAGACAGCCATTTGTAATCATACAGTTTTATTGTTCACGGTACAGAGCTTGCCCTTGGAAACAAACCCGCCATAAAAGAAGTGCAGCCCAGATGCTAGTTTAGAAAGGTTTCACCCTCTATCAGCAGTGGGCCTGATTCCCCACTGCTGAGCACCTGGTGGTGTAATTTATACCTGTTCTGTGGCCCAGCAAATGCCGCTGACGCTTTGAGTAGAGAATGCTGAATTGGCGACACTGTACACCTGCTTTGCACAAGTGTAAACGACAATACCAGGGGCCAGGTCGGAGAGAATCCGGTGAGTGTCCCGAAATGGGTCAGTCTAGAACAAGAGCTTTGAACTGCACAGCAGCAAAATGGTCCAACTGCTCACTCCCCAGCCGAGGCAGAGAGGTCAGTGCGCCCGAGATTGTAGCCAAGGCTGGCACAGCAGCAGATCTGCCCTGGGGCAGGCACAGCCAGTACACATCTCCTTAATGGAGACTGGGGAGAGCACTGGACTTACCCCTGGCTTACCGGCTTTTCTTTTTCAATGGGAGGAGAGGGGCATGGGGATGGGGGGAGTTGAGCTGAGAGGGAATGAGGCTTGTGCACCCAGCCTGGGTGTCATTGCTTTCGTTGCATGATGTGCGCTTCACGGGCTCAGCTGCACACAATCAGGACCGGGGAGGGGCTGGAGGAGGCAAGTTCAGCTCTGCAAAACTAAAACCATCCCATCCTTCCCCTCCCCTGCCCCCATAGCCCCTCAGAGCTGAGTCAGCACCTATGCTGGCTGCAGGGGGGTAAAGGAAGGGAAAGCTGCTCCCAAAAAATAAGCTGTGCCCAGGAGTCACCAGAATGAGACAGTTCTCACAGCAGCTTGTGCAAACATTCAACATTTCAGCTAGGTGCCTCTGGCTTTACATGCCCAGAGGCTCTGCTAGGCTCCTGGGGCGTGGCTCATTCTGGACTGGGGAAGAACAATACAATAGCCTCTCCCCCGTGCACCATGCACCACGATTCCCCCACAGTGCCTTGTGCAGAGCTGTGCCCTTTCAACTCCTTCCTTACCCAAAGACTGAAAGAGTGATCAATGGTGACATTTAAAGGGTCACCCCTAAGTGAACAGCCCCTCCCAGCTGAACAGAGCAGTTCCCACCCCTCAGAGCTAGTGTTCCAGGCTCTTTGCAGACTCATCTCACATCTGTGAGGCTTTTCCCTCAACGTAACAGCTAGAGACTGACTTCTTCTCAAATGAAATCAGATTCTGAAGCATTAGTGAGCAGCTTCAAAGAGCTGCTAGTACATCATACCACTGCGAACGAGTCCAGTCCAAAGGCTGGTTGGCTGAATGTGGCAGCTTTATAGGAAAATCCTAAACCAAGAGGAACAGGTTACAAATGAAATGATCAAAACTCTCCACCTCCCAGTGGCCTGATTCCTGGAGCTGAGAGATTCAGCATGTCCTTGGGGACAGAGGACAGCAACTGTATCTTGAAACTCTGCTTTATCGGGGGAAGGCTATAATTCAAAGAGGGTCTGGACATTTATATGAACAACCACAAGATCCAGAATTGTAATAATAAATGCTCAAAAAAGAGTTTGAGAAGAGATGCAATCCCAGGGCTTCAAGCCTTCAGCCACCCTCCATCAGGAGTCATAAGATTTTCAAGGGGGGCCAGATTGTTCCACATCTTACTGCAGGATTTCTCATCCCTTCCTCTGAAGCATCTGGTACTAGCCACAGCTCAAGATGGGATACTCGTTTAGATGGACCTTGGGGCTGGTCCCGTTTGGCAATGCCTATGGGATCAGGACTGTGCGGAGATGTGTGTGGAACGGGGTGGTGTGTGAGTGCGATAGCAGGGAGGTGGCCTGATGCGCATTGCAGAGGGTGAAGTGCATGGGGAGGGCTAGAGCGGATGGGATGGGGCAGTTTGTTTCCTATTGATGGTGGCAGATAAAGATGCGTAAAACCTCCACCCCTCTGCAGACAATGCCACCCCCATCATTCTCTGTCTAAAATAGCTTTTTCTTGTCCATGATGTCACTAAAATGCTAGAGCCCTGCCTGGGCCCTCGAGATCAGTTCTGGCCACAGAGCCCATCCTGACTCGACAGGCATCAGGGGCCACGGTGGGGCTGTACCTGCTCACACTAGGTCTCACTGTGGGCCAGCATCCTCCAGTACGTGATCCCCATGCAGCCCAATGGGGTTTGGCTGGATTCTCCACCCCGTCCCTGCACAGATTGTCCCTTGATGGTCAAACACCCTCCACACCATCCCACCACCTCCCCCAAAGGCCTGGGTGATTCAATGGAAACAAAGCCAGAAGTGCACAAGGGACTCTGGAAGGCAACGTCGCCATCCCCAGGCTACTATGAGCTTTCCACCACCAGCTAGCAACAGGTTCCTACATGTCAGAGGGCTCAGGGCTTCCTGGGACAGAGCAATGGAAAAACCACAAGGTTTTCATCCCCTCCCCAAACAACATCCCCCCCTCTCTGCCGGTGTACTGCCCTGCCTTGCAGAGCGCCAGGAACGATCCAGGGCAGGAGAGGTGGGTGGCACATGTCCATTCACCAGAGCATCCGGGAGACACCACACTCAGGCAAGGAGACCCTCCGCCAGCTTTGAGGGCAAAGGGTTGCTGCCCACTGCCCCTCCTCATCCTCACTGGATGAGCCCTGATGTTGGCAGCATGTTCTCGCAGCTGGCGTTGTACAGCAGGACTCGACTGCTGCCATCAGGATCTACTCCATGGCCCTTCTCTGCTGGACAGGCAGGGATAGCGTGGGGTGGGAGAGAGGAAGGCAAAACAGGGGACATTTAAAGCAAAGGCCTAGGCTCAGCTGAGATGCCCTGATAGATTCAGAGGCATTTAACATCTAGAGGCTGAATCCCAGCTCTGAAGAAATAGGAGGAGTCTCTCCTAGGGAAGCCAGGCCAGCAATCTCCCCCCTACCTCTCTCTGTCCGGGGGGCTCCAGCTCCATCTAACCCCACAAGCTCCTCTGAGAACCACGAGGGGGATTCAATTCAACAAGTCTCCCCCGAGGCCCAATAAGCAGCAGCTCCTAGTCCGAACACTGGGGGCATTTCTCGAGGTTACTGTATGTTGCTGGATTTCACGCCAGAAGCATATCAGCCTTTCCCAGCCTTACAGAGAGCAGGGCCCTGACCTCATTTACCTGCCTCCTCCAGGCTGGGGAAATGTTGGAATCCTTCCAGGTCTGCAGAGAGCAAGATTTGGAGAACATGAGCCTGAGAGGAGAGGAGACAAGGGAACAGAATGAGGGCGGCTGTGACATTCCAGCTTCCATCACTCACAGAGACGGCAAAGACTTCCAGACGTTTGTCCTGGGAGGCTCAGGAAGGGAGGTTGGGCTGTGTCGACTCCAAGAGCTCACTCCCTAGGTAGGAGCACCAGATGAGAGTGGCAGTCCCTCCCCACCGCCAGATCCATGAGTTAACTCCAGATTCTGCAGCCACTGTAGGAGCAGCCTCTCCACTCGAGTGTGCAAGTGCAGCCCATGAGAGAGCAGGTCTCACGATGCCATGCTCCGTCTTGCCCTGAGCAGCCAAGCCACAACACATGCTGGGCTACGCCTTTACATCTGAGATGACAGCAGCTGATATCAGCTGTGTTAATGGCAAGAGAGGTGCAGGCTTCAGGTTCTTGGGAAACTGCATGTGCAGCCCCAAGTTTTAGAGCTTCCTTTGGGGAAGCAAATTCAGCGGAGCTAATCTGGCGACCCATCCACCAGAGAATATGGCAGCAGTCTTGGTTTGGAAGAAGCTGCATGACAAGTGCCCATGTCCCTGGTCCGACTCGATAGCCAGCTCCCACTCCCACTCTTCAGACACACCTGCAAGCCAGAGAAGGTCATGGTGACACCCCTTTTCTGGAATTCCTGCAGCAGGTCTGCCAGCCCCACCACCACCGTATAATCCATGGTGCTGATGTGGGTGCAGTCCAGGATGACACAGCGTGGCGGAGACACTGAGGGGAGAATACATGTGGTCACCTCACTGGCATTTCCAGCAGAACATTCACCAGCCATCTGGGCAGGAAACTTAAAGCAGGGATCAATCTTTCTGGGCCTGACCATTTTGAGTGTTGGCATGAGTTCAGCCAAGCTTCTGCCTGTGCTGCCACACCCAGCCCGCCCTTTACGCTGCAAGCATGCTGAAGGCCAGACAAGCCTCCATAGCTGCATCAATGGGTCATGCCCAGGCAGCGTGAATCCCAGTCCAATGCCAACTACAGCTTCCACCAAGGTCTCTTCCCTACGAGCCACAACTGCAGGGGAGGCTCTCAGGGGCCGGCTGGTTACGGGAGGTTTCACTATCAGCTTCATGGGCATTTGATCTGACTTGGGGGCTGTAGTTATCCAGGCTGACAAAGGCCCCATTGCGGAGCAGCTGTGCTGGCCCCGTTTATATTCAGAGGCTGCAGGGAAGAGGCCAGCACAGTCCACAAGCACAGCCCTGAAACAAGGGTGTGTTTGGCTTGTAACAGATAGTCAGGACAGAGTGCACCATACCTGCCAGAGCCCATCTGTGCATGGCATCTCGGAAGGACTCAACAGCGGGGAAATGCAGACCACTCGCAGGCTGCACGAGAAGCGCCCCCTGCTCTGAAACCTGCAGGAGAGCCAAGAGGTGGCTGCACTGGGTAATGTAACACGCTCCAAAGATTCAGTCCAGAGCCAGGGTCCCCCTCGCAGTGGAGATGGGTGGCTAGGTAACAGCCAGCCACTGGCCCTGGCTCTGAAGGGCTGCCTCTCACCACACATCCATGCTTCCCTCCCGCCCCACACAGACTGGCTGGAGTTTGCGTGCACTGGGAATGGTGCTAGGAAATCCTGCCCACGCCATCCTGAGTTGCCTGGCTCGCCTTCTCCTTGCATTCCTTGGCTTGCCTCTGCACCGGACCTGGGGCAGATCGGGGCCGTGGGGATGTGAAGGGATGGGCAGGAGCGGAAGAGAACACAATGCACCCCGTTCTCCCTCCAGGTCGATACTGGTGGCAATAGCAAGACCTGCCCACCTCGGGGGGAGCCTACCGCCGCCGAGCCCCACGCGAGGAGGTGTGAACCGAACCTTTATCCGAGGTCTGGCAATGGCGTGGAGCAGAAGAATGCCTGAGACCAGAACGCCAGCCACGATGCCGTACTGAACCTCCCAGAAGCAGAACAAGAAAGTCACGGCCAGTGGTACAAGGTCCAGCCCTGAGAGAGAGAACCCCATCACTGCCTGCCCCATTGCCTCGCCCCATCCTCCCACCCGCGCTGGGAAGCCCAGTGAGTCAGACACAGCCTGTGGGGCCAGAGGAAGGGGAATCGTTCGCATGGAGAGAGGGAGCAGAGATCCGTTTGCGGATGGTGTAGTGGCAGGGGGAGGGTTCAGGCGGGGGGCAGCACTATAAGGGTTCGGTGCTAACACAAAACCCTGACGTCTTGGTGCTGCCCGAATGCTTCAATCCCAAAACCTGAGCTAGTGCAACATGAAGGCCAACAGGTGGCGGAAGGGAGGGGATACTCATAGGCCTCATCTCAAGAAGGGCAGAATCTGGGGCTACGTCACTTCCGGCCTGGACTTGGGCCAGGGAGCAGGAGAACACCAGGCCAAAATTCCCACGCTGGGACAAATGGATGTTTTGCAGCAGCCTGGAAATGAGAAGTGCTATCTAGGTGCTGAATGGTATCATGCACACTGTCCCCTCTCAGTCCAGGCCCCCCCGCAGGCATTCAGGGGAGGGGACTTCGTTCCAACCACGTGTGGAGCACACACACCTGCCTGGCACTCTCAGGACGTCGCGTGACTGGCACGCATCCGGCAGAAGCGGCGCCTGCCTGGCCAGAAGAGCTGTGCGCCACTTGCCAGCGTCTCCCTCGCCCACAGCAGAGAATGGAGCTTATACCCCACCCAACCCTCTCCCGGGGCTCGCCAGTCATGGCCAGCAGGTCGCGCGGCATCCCTTCGAACCGGCCCCCCCATGCAGAAACCATGCCCCGCCAGCAGGAATTTGCCCTGGGTGGGGAGGAATTAAGGCGCCCCAGGCAGGTGTCCAAAGCAGGTGGCTCACGCCCGTACTTTTAACTCGCCACAGGGTTCGGCAGATCCTGGTGTCAAACATGGGAGCCACGGCACAAATGATGACAGCCGCCAGAGCCGCTTTGGGGATGTAATAGAAGAGTGAGGTCAGGTAGGCCAGGGAGAGAAGGACCAGGACCCCTGGGGAGACACGAGGAGGGTGTGAACACGGCTACCCCCACCCTGACCCACGGCCCAACTCCTTTGCACCTCCCTCTCCTGCCCGCTCTCAGCCCAGCCCCACAGCAGGCTGAGAAAAAAAGGAGTCACTAACAAGATGTAAAACGTGGGGAGCAGGGGGGCCTTCTGAATGGCAGGGGAAGCCCCAATTGAGTCCCTGGTGCCCTCTAGCCACTGGGTGAGAGCAGCAGCACCTACCGGTTATCAGCCCCCCTGCGGGGGTGCACACGCCCGTCTGTGCGTTCACCGCTGTCCTGCAACACAAACCAAAGGCACCTCACAGGCCGCCCAGGAGAAGAACCACGGCCAGCTCCCTTCCAACTGCCCTGAACCTCCAGTGAGGAGGGCAGAGTCGGGGGAGAGGGGCCAGTGCCGGCTCCCCGGTGCCATGAGTTTAAAGGATGGGAGCTGCCAGATGGACTCAAGAGTCACAAGAGGGGATACGGGGGACTGCTCCCACCCTGAGCTGGTCTCTCTGTCCATCTGTCCAGAGACCAGCCCCTTCCAGGGCATGACTCTTCCTCCCTTTAATCACCACCAGTGTCGGAGCAAAAGCAAATCCCGAGGCTCCGGCCGGATGCTTCTGCTGTCCAAAGGGCAAAGGGGTGAGGGCAAAGCTGGCCCAGGGACAGGAGCCAGAGAGCAACGGGCTCCTCTCGGCTGGCTGGCATCCAAACCTAGGACCCAGTGGGGCTCACACAGCCCATGACCTGAGCCCCTGACAAGGCCGGCCTGCCGAGCGGTGCTACTCACCGCCCAAAGCTGCCGGTGACAGGATAGGAGGAGACGAAGGCGCCCAGGAAGTTGGTGAGGCCTGTCGAGGGGGAGAGAAGGGATGCTGTGAATGGTGCAGTCAGGCAGCGAATCAAGGTGCTGCCCGGGGTGGAATGGGCCTGTCCCACAGTCCCCATCAGCTCCAGCTCAGTGAGGGGCAAGCACCGGCAAGGCCCCCCCAGCCAGCAGACGAGGGCCCATAGAGATTCAGTCCCCAAGGCTGGAGTCCCAACCCCAGGCCAGGCAGCTGAGACTCCCCCACACATACGCCATGCCCTGGAATCCCAGCTCTTACCCATCGCCAGCAGCTCCTGGTTGGGGTCGATTCTGTAATTGTTCTGTGAGGCTGAAAGAAGACGGGGGTGACTGTGCAGACCCGCCCCTTTATCCCAGAGTTTCCTGCGAACCCCGGGCCAGCACAGAAGGGTCTGCACCCAGCAGGCCAGGGGTAGCGGGGCGCACGGAGGGTCGGGACAGTCACCGCAAGGGAAAGACCCGGGTGCCACCCAGTGGAGCCTGAGTCTCAAACCCCATGGGACCCCCTTTCCCCAGGAAAGCAGTAACAGGCCTTAACAATGCTGAGCCCCTGCCTTGGCAGTGAAAAGCCCAGACACATGGGGAACCTCCCTATCCCCTTTGGACACCCAGGAGCTGCCTCACCAGGGCAACAAACTGTGGGGGAAATGCCCAGTTGTGGGGGGAATGTACCAGGTGACCGTCTGCCTGTCCCTCCCCAGACACTGACCCCTCACTCCATGGGACAGCCCCTCAGTCACTTCCTTTCTGTGCTCCCTGCGCTTTTCTTTGACGGGTGGAAGGTGAATCCCTCCCAAAGGCCCAGGGCAGCTGAATCCAGCCCCTTCCTTCCCCATGTGAAGAGTGAAGGCTCTGGGACCCCAAACAGCGCCCAGAAGCCCCGACGCCATACCAAAGGCCTTGGCGATAGCAATGGTCTCCAGCAGGCCCATGAGTGGCACCACAGCCAATCCAGCTCCCAGATCCTGGCATGGAGGAGGAAGAAACCAGCACAAACGTCATAACATAGAGCACTGCACCCCTCTGCACCGTCCCCCCATCCCCGAGGGCAGCAGGATGTGTCAGTCCCAAGCAGGAGTCTCCCATGATGCAGCTCAGCCGGGCGGAGGGAGACGGGAACCCCAGCTCCACCAATGCCCGGGGCACACGCTTTGGAGGGCAGGTCACCCCAAGGCTCCATGCATCCAGCCCCATCTGCTCCCCAGCAGGAGGGGAGAGGAGCAAGGGGGAGAAACCCCAATTCCCAGCAGGATTCTCCCTCTCCTACACTTGCTCATCCATCTCAAATTGCAGCATCAAATGAACACGCCGCTCTGGGGAACCCACCGGCCCCCACCACCCAGTTTCACTCACCTGTACCATCTCGCTGAAGGGCACCGTGCTGTTGGCTGTGGCCTTGAAGAAAGGTGGCAGCTGGAAGGGAGGCAGCCCCTGGGGCGTCTCCCCAGTGAGGGTGAATGGCTGGGAGCCCATCACCTGGAAGGAGTAGGCGACCAGGCCAGCGAACAGGACCACGAGTGCATTGCGAGCTACATCAGAGAGGAAAGGACCATGGTGAAAGCACCGCTCCCAGCCCAGCGGCACATGGGCACTACAGGGCTGGGCACAGTGGAGGGACATGCACTGGGGGGGTCCTTTCCGGCCCAGCCGGTGGACGTCTGCTGTCCATAAGAGCATGGGCAGCAGCAGAGCGAGCCTCCCACTAATGGGCCTCCGCCCTGGCCTGGAGAGACCCATGGTGCAAGGGGCGTTCGGTCTCCATGACCCACTGAGTCCTGGGCCTCTCCATGGAGGTTGCCCACAAGGGGTCAGGCCCTGCCGGTCAGGACAATGGCTTGGACCGCTGCTTCTCCAGGGGAAAGACATCTCGCACAAGGGCCTCCGAGCGGCCGTCCTATCAGGAGAATTTCTGGTCCCCACGGCCCATTGCAACCCCCCAGAGCCAACAGGGCCAAACCTCTCTCCCAGCAGGCGTTTGTGTCCTTTCTCCCTGGTTGCAGGGTCCTCCGTTTCTCCTGCTCACTCGCTGACCCCGGTTAACTCCCCGGCCTTGCAGGGTGTTGCCGTGGGGAGAAGGGAGCTGACGTCACTCTGAGCAGGGCAGGGCAAAGCCAACCAACCTGTTGCAGCCGCCCAGACAATCAGACGACTGATCCTGATGGACACCAGCTCCACCCGACGGATCCTGGGGACGTGGCATTTCAACGCCCTGAGCCCCACAAGCGCTGCCAGGCAGACCAGCCCCAGGACAGCATCGCCGGCCCTGCAAACGCACCAAATCCAGGACATGTCGCAATGTGCTGCAATTGCGACTGCAAAGGTTCTCTGTTGGGAGGAGGGCCCTGCCCAGGCTCCCGTTCTGAGCGAGGAGACTCATCTTTGCAGCAATCAGATCAGTTCTCAGTGAACAGGGAGACGGACCCACGGCAGAAACCCGACAGGAATCAGTGGAGCAGGATCCACTTCCAACCAGAACTGGCCAGGGCAACCATTCTCCTCCCTCCATATCAGCCCCTCATTGCTGCCGCAAAGGGCGTGTGCTCTGGCCTCAGTGTCCAACAGGTATCGCGGGTGGATGGGGCTATGCCAGGGGTGTGAAGTCATGGGGCAAACTCTGTGACAGGGCGCTCGCCCTCACACTAGCCCTGGAAGGGTTAATAGAAGCCAGAGAGGCCAATTAGCCATAGGCTGCACCTGTAGTGGAGCAAGGACCCAGAGAGGCTTAATCAGGGATGAAGCTCACACGGGGGAGCTGGCCACAGAGAAGAGGGCTGCAGTCCTGCTCCCAGATCCTGGGGGGAGTCGGCACCTGTCACAGGAGGGTCGGAAGCAGCGCAGGGAAGGGGCAGTGTGGGCTGAGAGAACAGACCTGAGCTGCTGGTTTGAAGGTCCTGGATTGGAACCCGGTGGAGGGGTTGGGCCCAGATTCCCCTACAAGGCACTATGGGAGTGGCCCAGTCAGCGAAGTGGGCAGGGAGACTCAGACGTGTGGAGAGAGACCCTGGAAGGGGAGGAGACTGTGACTTGGCTGGAGGGCTAAGCTAGGGAGAGGTGCTGCAGCTCTTGACCAGCAAGACGGAGCCTACAGAGCGAGTGTACAAGGCCACAGCCTTGGAGACTGCATGAGGGGGTGTGGACAGGGGCAAGCTAATTGCCCAGATGAGCCACGAGGCGGCGCGGCTGAGCAGGGAGTAGCACGTGCCCATTACACCTTGTCATTTGCTCACCGGAGGGGCACTTAACAGAGGCAGGGCAATGTGAGGCAGAGACAACTGAGCCCACAAGCTTGGGCTGCCTGTGATCGGGGGGCAGTGTCCCCAGGGTACCAGACCTGGTTTGAACCCAGAGCCATGGAAGTAATTGTAAAGCCCTGCTCTCAAGTGGCCCTAGCCTCTGTTTGCCAGAAGCTGGGAAGGGGCGACAGGGGATGGGGTCACTGGATGACTGCCTCTTCTGTTCCTTCTATGGTACCTGACCCTGGCCATGGGATAAGGGTCTGGCTGTGGCCGGTCTTGTCTGCTCCGGCCCTTTGGACTGGCAACATGCTGACTGGCCCAATTCCCCGCTCCCGCAGTGGGACTGGGGATGGAGGCAATTCACATCCCCCCTTTCTGGCAACTTGGGAGGCCATGGACGGTCAAGCTGACCCACCATCCCCACCCCCCAAACCAGTCCAACATGACGGAGAACATGGAGTGTAGTGTGGGGTTGGCACAGGGCAGAGTCTGGGGCTCGTGCCTGGTGTGACCTGACGGCCAATGCTGCAAGCAGCTGCATCTTTCCCAGCCCTGCACTCCCCCCAGCTCCACACCAGCCACCGACAGGACGTTGATCAAAGTAATGAGCTCGGAAGAGCACACAGATGCCTGCTGACCTGGTCTCCCCGATTCTTCGGAAGGTGTGATACGCCTGTAGGAAAAACTGGCGTGGAACGTCACGCAGCCCCAGGATGTTCTGTGCAAACAAACAGTCCGCATGAAAACCCAGCATAGCCTCAACCCACTAAGTGCACCTCACAGCATGCCCCTGCTGACAGACCGAAGCAGCTCGGCATTGGACGCTCCCTCTCCCCATGCCTCTGGCCCATGCTGTGTCTTTCCTGCCCGCTACCTGGGAGCTTTCATCAGGAACCAGACCACATAGTGGTGATCAAACCTCTGAAAAAGCAATTTTCTCCAGATCCTTCCCCTCCCCTGCCCCTTCCCCCTGCGGTGGGGAAACAGCGCCCATTCTCCTGGTGCCCCGTGGAGACAGAGTCCTACTTTCCATGCCATCAGACAAGCTCTCTCAACTAGGGCATTCAAGCTGGGGTGGTTCTCTTGTCCCCTGACTTCCCTCCCCTCGAGTTTTCACGGCACCAGAGGCTGACGGCGAATTTGGCGAAAAGAGCTTAAAGGTTCCTCCTAGACACAGCACTTGATGAAGCTGTAAGAGATTAGCTGGTGTTTTCTGTTGTCAGGCATCTTGTGAAGCATATGCTGACCCCACATCCCTCTCTGATTACGGTCAACCACAAAGGAAACGTAGCAATACCAAAAACCACCATGAGGAATGAAGAGGATTGGCCAAGTCAGGGACCAGTCAAACCACACAGCCAATCCCAGCCCCCGGAGAAAAACTACACAACACAGCAATCAGAGGATATAGACTGACACAGATTGGGAAGATTTGGTAGGGGAAGTAGAAGTGGGTGGCAACCTAGGCATCAGTGACCATGAGATGGTCGAGTTCAGGATCCTGACAAAAGGAAGAAAGGAGAGCAGCAGGATATGGACCATGGACTTCAGAAAAGCAGACTTTTAGGCAGGAATCCCTGGGAGGCTAATAGGAGGGGGAAAGGAGTCCAGGGGAGCTGCTGTATTTTAAAGAAACCTTACTGAGCGTGCAGGAACAAACCATCCCAATCTGCAGAATGAATAGCAAATATGGCAAGCGACCAGCTTGGCTTAAAAAAGAAATCTTCGGTCAGCTTAAACACAAAAAGGAAGCTTATCAAGAAGTGGAAGCTTGGTCAGATGACTAGGGAGGATTATAAAAATACTCTTGAGCATGCAGGAGTGAAATCAGGAAGACCAAAGCACAACTGGAGTTGTAGCTAGCAAGGGACAGGAAGGGTAACAAGAAGGGTTTTCTACAGGTATGTTACCAACAAGAAGGTGTTCAGGGAAAGTGTGGGCCCCTTACAGAATGGGGGAGGCAACCTAGTGACAGTTGATGTGGAAAAAGTTGAAGTACTCACTTCTTTTTTGCGTCTGTCTTCACAGACAAGGTCAGCTCCCAGATTACTACACTGGGCAGCACAGAATGGGGAGGAGGTGAGCAGCCCTCAGTGCTGAAAGAACAGGTTCAGGACTATTTAGAACAGCTGGATATGCACAAGTCCATGGGGCTGGCTGCAATGCATCCAAGGGTGTTGAGGAAAATGGCTGATGTGACTGCAGAGCCATTCATTGGCCATTATCTTTGACAACTTGTGGCGATTGGCGGAGGTCCCGGATGATTGGAAAAAGGCAAATATAGTGCCCATCTTCAAAAAAGGGAAGGAGGATCCAGGAAACTACAGACCGGTCAGCCTCACCTCAGTCCTGGAAAAATCATGGAGCAGGTCCTCAAAGAATCCATTTTAAGGCACTTGGAAGAGAGGAGGGTGATCAGGAACAGTCAGCATGGATTCACCAAGGGCAAATCATGCCTGACCAACCTGATTGCTTTCTGTGAAGAGGTGACTGGCTCTGTGGATGTGGGGAAAGCGGTGGACGTGAGATACCTTGACTTTAGCAAAGCTTTTGATATGGTCTCCCACAGTATTCTTATTAGCAAGTTAAAGAAGTATGGGTTGGATGAATGCACTATAAAATGGATAGAGAGCCTTCTAGATCATCTGGCGTAACGGGTAGTGATCAATGGCTCCATGTCTAGTTGGCAGCCGATCACAAGGAGGGTGGTGAAGCACTGGAACGGGTTACCTAGGAAGGTTACCTAGGAAGGTGGTGGCAACTCTCACCTTAGAGGTCTTTAAGGCCTGGCTTGATAAAACCCTGGCTGGGATGATGTAGTTGGGGTTGGTTCTGCTTTGAGCAGGGGTTGGACTAGATGATCTCCTGAGGTCCCTTCCAAACCTAATCTTCTGTGATTCTATGATTTTCGCTGCAGCATCCAAGTGTATCCCCCTCTTTCCTCATCACCAGAGAGGAAGATGGCGTATTTGTAGGGGAAGCATGCAGCTTGGTTTACCGTAGCCCACACAGACAGCAGCCAGGCCATAGTTACCCGGTCCCTCAGGAACCCAGGCCAGGGACCGGATGTAAACTCCTTTTTCACTGGCAGAACATCACACAGCACCTCCACTCGCCCCGGAACGGAGCATGCTAGCTCTGCAGTGCTCTCAGCTCTGGGAGGGAGAGAGCGAGGAACCCAGTGTGGGTCACCAGCATGGCAGTGCAGAGCGCTCACCCCATCTCACCAGCCCTGCAAAATCCTCCTAGTGCACTCATCTCGTGCAACTCTAGTTTGTTTGTTTTGGGAGGGGCAAATGAAATATCCTGCATATGTCCACTGATCACCACTGCGCCGAGGCTGAGCAAGCGGACTGTGTACCTGGGTTAGTGAATCTTTATGTCAATTTTGCAAGGCTGCATTAGGCCACTGGGCAAGTTAAACAAAAGAAATGGACAAGGCCACATGGAGAAGATCCTACCTTGACCTGGTTGAAGCTAATGGTGATCGAAGCGGCCGAGGTAAACCCTTTAATGACGGGGCAGGCAATGAAGTCCAGCAGGAAACCTGTGAGGGATGGAAATTGCTATAAGCGAGCTGCACTCCTTGGTACTTGCTCACACATGCACAGTGCAAGGCTTTCTAAGTCATAGCTGGACAAGAGCAAAGACTTTTGGCAGGGGGCGAGGGAGGGACAAGTAGCTAGAATGAAAAGCACCGTACAAAAACAAGGCCTAATGTGGCCACAGCATCTCACCAAGGTGCAGGAGACCCATGGCTAGCTGGATACAGCCCGACAGGAAGGTAAGCAGGATGGCATAGGTAGGGTCATGGAACGCATAGGAAGAGACCAGCAGCGACATAATGGCCGTCGGACCCAGCGTCACATCTTTTGAGGTCCCCAGAAGGCAGTAGACGAAGCAGCCCATGAAGGAGGAATACAGACCATACTGCACAGGAACAAACGGCATCTTCAGCACCAGAACTGCACCGGCCTGGGAGCCTGCTCTGACCGTCCCAGGAGCTGGGCATTAGGCAAGGATGGCTGTGATGGCTTAACAAAGGTCCTGGCCACGGAAGTACCCAGTGGAACTTACTAGTCAATTGTTAGAAGAAACGTAGGTAGCACGTTCATCACCATGGTGGCTGTACCACAGACTTTCTACAAGAGGAACGTGGACGGTCCCAGGACGTTGCATGCCTACAGCCTCCCAATGCGCCCAAAGCACACCTGGATCCACCAGAACCACACAGCTGGCCATGGGTTATTGCCCAACTAACACCCCCCCAGCCATCCTGCTGTACGAATCTTCACCATTCTGCCAGGCTATGCTAGCACGCTGCCCCCGTCAACCACCCCCCCTTTATAACACTCTGAACTCCCAGTTTCAGTGGTCTAGAAGCCGGTTCTAGAATCTAGCAGCCCACCTGCACTGGTAGGCCGGCCACCTCCGCATAGGCCAGTGCTTGCGGCACGACCGTCAGGCCCACGGTCACACCAGCGATGAGATCGAACTGCAGCCATTGCAGAGAATACTGGGGCAGCCACCTGAGGACAGGGAACCTCCTCTGCACTGTGTGGTAGGAGCAACCTCGCTCTGGGCCCTCTCGGTGCTGCTCTGCCATTGCCGGTTTCTCGGGGATTCAGGCCAGCCTGTAACGCATTCCAGGCTCAGCGGGGTCTGTCAGGGCACAGCGAGAATCCCCTGCAGGTATCTCAGGGGACATGGTGACTGGAAGCAGACAGCCTCCTCGGCAGCCCTGGTCAATAGAGCTCTCCTCCAATCAAGGTCTGCTTCTCCAACATACCTGCATGGGAAGGAGGGTCAGAGACTCTGCCTAGGCCTGCCTGGGACTCTTGTGACGCTCTCTGTCCATTTATAACACCGATCAATGGACTCCTCTCCTACTGTCCCCTATCAAGGCCCAGACTGAGACGCCTCCACCTCCTCCATTCACCTGGTGAGGTCTCCTGGGGCACAGACTTGCCCCTAGGGGCAAGTACAGAGAACTTCCTGGGTGGGCTTTTTCTACCCCCTAGAATGGGCTCCAGCTCCAGGCTAGCTGCACTCCAGGGCAGGTCCCGAGGGGCTTGCCTGGGCAGAGCTCTGCTCCGCAGTGTTCTCTCTCTTTGGCAAACAGGAGGAAATAGGGAGTTTTTACATGGGGCTGCAGAGAAAGGAGGAGAGCCTCTTCCCCTTCGCGCCCAGGAACACCCACCACATGAGTCCGGGCAGCAAGTCAGCCAGCAGGGGCTAGTTTGCTCTTATTATTTTTTCAAAGCCCAGGGCCGAGAACAGAGAAAGACCAGCAGGTGCTAGCTGGATCCATGCAGGGACAGGCTGCACACGACGCCTCTCCACCTGCTCAGGGCCAAGGTGTCAGAGACCCACAACGAACGTCATGTCACACGCCAGGAACATCCACCAAGATACATTAGGGTTGCAGAAGGGTTTCAGACCTGATCGGGGTGTGGAGCAGCTTCCACAGGAGGAGAGAGGAAAAAAAGTAGGACTGTATAGGTGGGAAAAGAGCCGGGGGGGGATATGACAGAGGCCCACGCAGTCGTGACGGGTGTGGAGGAGGTAAGGACAGGTCCCCTACCCCTTCCCACAGCCCGAGAGGCAGGGGTCGCTGGCTGAAATTAACAGGCAGCAGGTTTACAAGGAAGCACCGCTTCACGCAAGGCACAGTCACCTGGGGAACTCCTCGCCGGGGGATGTTGCGGAGGCCGAACCGGACCTGGGTTCAAACGCCAGCCCCGTCCCTATGGCCTCTGGCCGCCAGCGGCTGGGAGTGGGCGGCCGGGGAGGGTCCCCTCGATCCTCGCCGGCGCCGTTCGCTGCCTTGGAAGCGCCGCCTGGCGTGGCCCGGGGCGGCCGGTCCCTCCCTAGCCCCAGAGCGGGGCGAGACCCGCCCCGGGGCAGGGCCCTGCTGCGCTCAGCCCCGGCCGCCCGCCCGCCCGTCCCCGCAGCCCCCGGCCCCGCACTCACCCGCGCCGGCCCCCGACCGCCGGCCCGCCCCGGCCCATGTGACCCGCCCGGGGCGGAGCCGGAGCCGGAGCCGGATCCGCGGAGGACGGGGCGGCCCCGCGGGAGGGGCCCGGGCCGAGGTCGCCATGGGCCTCCGCTGGCTGCTGCTGCTGCTCGCCCTGCCGCTGGCCCGGGCCGGCCGGGATCGGGGCC
The DNA here is from genome assembly GCA_007922155.1 of Mesoclemmys tuberculata. Taxonomy (NCBI): domain Eukaryota; kingdom Metazoa; phylum Chordata; order Testudines; family Chelidae; genus Mesoclemmys; species Mesoclemmys tuberculata. The sequence goes on from ML675637.1 coordinate 22,117,493, forward strand.
GGGCCCGCAACGTGCTGCTCATCGTGGGTGAGTGCGGATCGGGCCCGGCCGCGGGGCCCGGCCGGAAGCGGATTCCCGGGCCACGGCTCCGCCTCCCCGGCCCGTCCGCGCCGCCGGGACCCCGCGCCGGGTCCCTCCTGCAGCCGGGGGGGCGGCGCGGCCCGGGCCCAGCGCAGGGCTCGAACTCGGGACCCCCCGCCCCCGCCCCCGCCCCGCCCCCCCCCCCCGGGGCGCCCCCCCCCCGCGCCGCTCCCGGCTGCCCCGCCCCGGCCCCGCTCACGGCCGCTCTGCTCTGCTCTGCCCCCGCTGCGCAGCGGACGACGGCGGCTTCGAGAGCGGCGCCTACAACAACTCGGCCATCCAGACGCCCCACCTGGACGCCTTGGCCCGGCGCAGCCTCGTCTTCCGGGGCGCCTTCGCCTCCGCCAGCAGCTGCTCCCCCAGCAGGGCCAGCATCCTGACCGGCTTACCCCAGGTAGGGCCGCGCCCGCGGGACCGGCTCTGCGGCCGTGCCGGGCCCAGCCGCGAGCCGCAGGGCTGTTACTCGCCACCTCTACCATCCTCCGTCTCCCCGCTCCGCCCTCCTCGGCCCTGGCCCGCGGCTCAGCCCTCAAGCAAGGGGGTCTCCCCCACTTTCCCTTGACGGGCTGCTGCTGGCCGGTGGCTCAGTGGTAGCACGGGCTCGGCTCGTGGTAACTGAAGACAGACATGGCTTGGTTCTGGAGGGGGGCCGGTGCCGGGACAGGGGATCCTGGCCCATTTGTCTGACGGGTGCTCTCTGGTTTGCAGCACCAAAATGGGATGTATGGGCTGCATCAGGACGTGCACCATTTCAACTCCTTCGACCAGGTGCGGAGTCTGCCCCTGCTGCTCAGCCAGGCACATATCCGGACAGGTAAACAGCCAGGGGCAGGTGCGGGGAAGAGAGGGGAGTGTGCAAAAAAACCCTGCTCTCCCCTTTCCTTTCCACACCCATCTCTCCGGATCCCATCCAGACTCTTGAGAGCTGGGCAGTTAGATGAGTGTCTAAAATACTGCCCTACCAGACAAGTTTCATTAAGTCCTTCACTAGGATTTCTAATTAAAAATTAAAACATTAAACATTTAATTTACTCTTCATACACACGCACACACACCCTTCTATGCCATCACTTCCCCCCCCAGTGTGGTTCGATTTAAATCAAAGCAATTGAAATCACCCATTTAATCATTATTTAAATCAGCAAACAGGAAACCTTGATTTAAATCATCAATTTTAATCTTGCTATATATTTGTACTTTTCATATTTTCCTAAAGAAAGTTTGATTCTTGGTGGTCGATAACCATTCAAACAGGTTGATCTGCGGCTAAATGCGCAGTCTTTACATGACATTTGGTGCTTCATTTCGCTAACCAGGAGGATGTGCTATATCTAAACACATTTACTTCAACAATTATACAGTTTAACTTATTCAGATTCTTAATTTTTATATTTTTACTACTTTGGAAAATGGTGAATGATGCATTTCTTACTTACCAGGTGATGATTAATTTTTTCTTGTGATGTGCGTCAATCTGTTTAGATGGAAATTCAAAGTCAATTAAAAATCCACAAAAGCAGCATTTTAATATTTTAATAGTTAAATAAAACTACCTTAAATGTGCCAAATACATAAAGAAAAAAGTTGATCAAAGAATGTTTTGCATTTAAAACACTGATTTATTAAATAAAGTATTATCCCTAGTTAGTGAATTGAAGTGATTGTTTCTGCTCACCATTGTCCTTGGGATGTTCTACTACTAGTTCTAAAATCCTCTCCTCTTTCAAGTCCCAGTTGGTTTCTTAACTGTGAATGAATCAGTCATTGAACAGATCTAGTCGAATAAACTGAAATGAAAAAAATATTCCCTTTGCACTGGCAGAAAAGGCTAATGCTGGCAAAAGCAGGATTAACCCTTCAGCCAACTCTGGTTCCTGGTACTTGGCCAGGGGTTGCCCCAAGTTCAGTGGTTTGACCTTTTAAAAAAACTTCAGCAGCAAACATGTATTGCTTAATACGACTTTTTAAATTTAATTTCAATTATTTTAATAGACCATAAATTTAGGCCTTAGCTTAGGTTGTGATGATTTCAAACTTAATTTTAAATTTTAATTAGTCTTAAATTAAAAAATAAGCCTCTATTTAATTTAAATGTAAAAAAATCCAATTTTTTTTAATCCTCAATTTTTATCAACCCTGCTCTCCCCGCCCTCCCCATTGGGTCTTTGACTCTGCATTTTAGCCTGGAATAGTCACTTTCACTTCTGTGTCCAGAGAAGCCTTTGGCATGTGCAAGCCAGATGTGGCTGCGTGAGGGCACGTTTCCCTGCTGCCCCAAGCATCAGAGCAGGGCAATTGCGCGGAAACATGGAAAGACCAAAGCAGCATCCTCTGCTCTAACTGCCAGCTCCCATTTTTACTCCTGACGTGCTGGGGCTCTGTTCTCCTGCAGGGATAATTGGGAAGAAGCATGTTGGGCCGAAGACGGTGTACCCCTTTGATTACGCATACACTGAGGAGAACAGCTCTGTGCTGCAGGTGGGCAGAAACATCACCCGGATCAAACTGCTCGTCCGGAAATTCCTGCAGAGCCAGGACGAGAGGTGAGGTCCTGCGCACGCTGCAGCGGGATACTCTCCGGGACTGAGCAACCTTGCTTCCTAGTACCCCCGTGCCTGAATTACAGGGAGATGCAATGGTCAGCGCCTTCCATCAAGTTACCAGATCATCTCCTGGGCCTGCCCTGGCTCTGTGGGAACCAGCTGTGAAGGCTTGTTTTCAAATCCCAGTTCATCACAAGTGAAATGAGTGGACTTGTCTCTGTGCAGGTAGCTCCAGGCTGTGATTAGAGCCAGTTGGTGGCCTTGAGCTAGCGTCGCTAGGTCTGGATGGCGGCCCAGGGCTAGGGTTAGGATTGCGGTCCATGGGAGGCCTGAGCAGAGTTTTCCCATTCTCAGGCCGTCTCTAGCCTGTGCTGTCAGCCTCTCCTGCTCCCAAGCTCTGCACCAACACGCTCTCCTCTCGGCATTTCCAGGCCTTTCTTCCTGTATGTCGCCTTCCACGACCCCCATCGCTGCGGCCACTCCCAGCCCCAGTACGGAGCCTTCTGCGAGAAATTCGGCAATGGGGAAAGCGGAATGGGTTGGATCCCCGACTGGAAGCCCCAGCCCTACAGCCCAGAGCACGTGCAGGTAGGATAAGGCCATTCAGAACCAGCTCCCCCCACTCCAGGCTACAGCGGGGCTGCAGCACGTGGAAGAAGGCTCCCGCTTGCAAAGCTGTGGGGTGACCCCGTCCCGTCCCCCGCTGCAAGGAGTAACTCAGGGGATGGGTGGGGCTAGGCGGGGAGCAGTCCTGAGCGAGGAGGCCATGCGTCGTCCATAGTCACTGAACAGGGGCTCTCTGCTCAGCTCTGCGGGCTCCTGTTCTCCCTTCTCCCCACAGCTCTTGGACCATCCAGTGTTTAGCAGCCACTGCTTTTCCTCTCCCCGCAGCTCCCGTACTTCGTTCCAGACACTCCAGCTGCGCGCGCGGACCTGGCCGCCCAGTACACCACCATTGGGCGCATGGACCAAGGCAAGTACCAGCTGTGGCCAGGCACCAGGACTCGAGGGCCTGCGCCTGCAGTGCAGGGCCTTGCTGGGTGAGACGAGTCAATCCATCCTCAGCCGGGGTGGGGGAGCGGGATGGAGGACGCCCTCCCGCTGGGCGAAAGTTCAGGTGCTCCCCCGCAGCTGCACAGCTCCGCTATTCTCCTCTCTGCACACAGGGATCGGGCTGGTCCTGGAGGAGCTGAGCAGCGCCGGCTTCCACAACACCACACTGCTGATTTACACCTCGGACAACGGCATCCCCTTTCCCAGTGGCAGGACCAACCTGTACTGGTCAGGCACTGGGGAGCCCATGCTGGTCTCCTCCCCCGAACACACCAAGCGCTGGGGGCAGGTCAGCTCGGCTTATGCCAGCCTGTTGGGTAAGAGGGGGCGCGTTCTCGCTGTGGCCTAGGCAGGGGCGGGAGTCATTGGAGAGCTGGGTTTGGGGGCCCCATACGGTGTAGGAAGCAGCAGTGCTGTGTAGAGCGATACCAAATCGTGTGTGCCCCAGCCTCTCCCATGCCCTGTGCTCTGACATCACAGGGGGCATGGCCGGGGCTGAAGCCTTTGCTCCAGAGTCCAGCAGGCGACCCTCTCCCCGCTGGATGGGTTTTGCTCGTCTTTCAGAAAGAGCATGAGCCACCAATGCCGGGGAGGAGGAGGAAGGAGTCTGGCCTCACCCACACCGAGAACATGAAGGTGCCCTGCCCTCGAGACAAACTGGGACACAGCCCAGGAGAGGGGACTGTGGAATAGCTGGATAGCCCCTTGGATGCACTGGGCTGGTCCTAACTCCGGGGGTTCCCAGGTCAACAGAGAACAATGGCTCAGGGCTGTAGCAAGGTGGGCAGGTCAGTGCAAGAGGGATGCCTGGAGGAAATGGGTTTGAAGGAGAGAAGGGCAGTGGGGCAGAAAGCAGGAGGCGTTCCCAGCCCTGGGCAGCCAGAGCAAAGGCGTGGGGCTGAGAGTGGAAAGAGACAAAAGGAGCAGTGGGGAGAGAGGCCTGGGCGCCTTTCTTCCAGTGGCATGTGCCAGTGTCTGACCCTCCCTGGCTGCCCTCCAGGAATGGCAGGGACTAGAAGGGAGCAGGGACTACTCCTGCAGTTCCCAGAGGGGTCTCAGCTCCACCCTCCTGCTGGGTTCTGCCCCCTCCTCTCTTAGGGGCTGAGTCTCTCTTCAGTGGCTGTTCTGCCCCAGTTGCAGGTGTCGCCCCCTTTTCCCCTCTCCAGATGTCACGCCCACCATCTTGGACTGGTTCGCCATCCCCTATCCCAGCTACAGCATCTTCAAAACCAAAATGGTCCAGCTCACTGGAAAATCGCTCCTGCCAGCCCTGGTGTCGGAGCAGCCCTGGATCACGGCATTCAGCAGCCAGAGCCACCATGAGGTCACTATGTACTACCCCATGCGGGCGATCCAGCACCAGCAGTTCCGCCTAATCCACAACCTCAACTTCAAGATGCCTTTCCCTATCGACCAGGACTTCTATGTCTCGCCGACCTTCCAGGACCTGCTCAACCGGACCAGAGCCGGGCAGCCGACCCATTGGAACAAGACCCTGCACCAGTACTATTACAGGGAGCGCTGGGAGCTGTTTGACCACAGCCGCGATCCCACTGAGAGCCAGAATCTGGCCTCTGACGCCCGGTACGCTGAGGTCTTGGAGCTGCTCAAAGCCCATCTGTTGAAGTGGCAGTGGGACACTCATGACCCTTGGGTGTGTGCCCCAGATGGCGTCTTCGAGGATAAACAGAGCCCCCAGTGCCAGCCACTTTACAATGAGCTATGAGTCCCCACCTCACTCTGCCAGAGTCCTGTCTGCACGCCTTGCCCCAGCCCACTCCCAGGGTCCTGCCGGGCCAACGCCCCCTCCCCAAATTCTAGTCCAGGTCCAGAACCCCCAAGGGAACAGCCATCTCTGCTCTGCCAAATGAGACATCAAGTGCCTGAACCCGCAACTCCACGGTCCACAGAGTGACCCTGCAGCCACTCCAGAGCTCCATCCACCCTCCGTCTAGCACACGGGGGGGGGGGGTAGCAAACCAAGATGGGCTGGTTCTGCTCCCCTATTCACACAACTGGCCTGTGCTTTGTGTGTCAAAGCAGCATCTGCCCCTGGACTCAAACGGGACCTTTTCCTCCGCTGGAGGGTCTAATCACACCTGGCAACAGGCAGCGCTGGAGCTCCAGCCAGCCAGAAAGCTGTAAAATAAATGATCTGGGAGGAGAAGGTTCTCAGCTTACCAGCTCTGGCTGGGTGTGATCTCCTGGGCTGAAGCCACTTTTCCCGTGGTGGCTCTTTGAGCTGCAGTAGCACCTCCTGCATGTGTAGGTGGGGACGGGTGTCACTGAGCGCTCCCCCCCATTTGCTATGGAGTCTGCAGCTAGCCAGAGTAGCTGCGAGCCCCCTAGCCTTAGGGCTGCTACACTGGATTTAGGCGCACCACGTAAGCGCAGGAGGGGTCAGTGAACACACAGCAACGGGCGGTGAGCAGGTTTAATTTAGCACAGTATACAGCCTTTACCGTCTCTGGAATGAGCACCGCACAGTACTGGATGCCTGATACCTGCAGGGCTCCGGGTGTGCACAGAGATCCAGAGGAAGCTGGGATACCCAATACAGCGAGGAGGCCTGGCCTGAGCAGATGCAGACAGGGAGAGATGGCCACAGCCAGGCCTCCCTGCACAGGCCGGTTGGTGACTGCACTTCTGAGCAGGGAGGGCGAGGCTAGGAGAACCCAGGGAGGTGGCCCAGGTAGAGGTTGCCCTGGCCAGCACCAGGGACCCTGTCAGCTAGCTGCCCTTTCACACGACGACGGGTGGGATTAAAACCAGACTTGTACTCTCTCAGAACTAGAGTGACTGTGTTTCTCTGCCAACTGGGGCAAAGACCAGCTGGGTAGCTGGGGGGCTCACCCAGCGCTGTCACAGTCTATTAACCTTGGAGGTAAGAGGGTCTTTTCAAATCTCCCCCTCCCCACAGCCCAGTCCAAACTCGGGGGTGATATTTGCAGAATTGCCAAGATGACAGTTCCCCCCACCCCAACCTGTGTTCAGGGAGATGAGAGAGGATCTTGTTCTATCCACATGATCTTCTTCTGCTCGTCAGCAACGGCTGCTTGCACGGAGCTGACCAGGGCATCCATGTCGCTCCAAGTCTGTGGGGCAACAGTGCCGTACAGGCAGGGCACTTGCTCCAGCAGGGCCTCCTCTCTCCGGACACAGTCCAGAAGTTGCTCCTCGGTCACTCCAAGGCGCTGCAGAGCCTTTCTGAAACACAGCCAGTGGGAGCCCTAGTGAGGGGAGGCACTGAACCACGTGACCAGCCCCAAGCCAGCGGGGGCCAGAAGAGGGCATGGATGAAAAGCTCCTATCAACCACTTAGAGCCAGGATTTCACTCTGTGTGGCCAGGGGCTAGCGAAGGGGATGGAGTCAGGACTCCTGGGTTCTGTGTCTGCCCGGTGCCAGGAAGCATGGTTTAGTGAATGTGCAATACACAGAACAGTTGTGGCTACAGCTGGGCCCCAGCCTCCTGGCCTCTAGTCCCAGCTCTGGCAGTGCCACACCAAGTGAGCGCGAGCAGTTTACCTGGTGGCTCAGGTTGCCCTTCTCTAAGATGCGGACGATACCTGACCTGGGGAAGTGCTCTGAGTCCCCTGGAGAAACAGGGCTGTAGAGGCCAAAGGGTTATTGTCCTAGGCCCCTCGTGTTGGCACCGCCTGGGCACCCCCCCCATGCACAGCAGTGGGGAGGGACTCACTCCTGCCATGCTGCTGTGTGCTATCAGAATGTCTTTATATCATTCACCAGGGCAGCGCAGCATGTGGTTCCTTCATGTCCCCTCCACTGAGTACCAGGGAGACAGCGGCACGAGGCACCTGGGGTGGGCAGGCCCAGCTCCTCATTCCCCAGCACTATGGCAGCCTCCCGTAAGCAGGACACTTTTACCCGTGGGCGCCCCAGAGGCCGTCCCTGCCCAGCGCGCTGCTACATACTTGAGTTTCTTGGCGTTCTTCTCGCTGATGGAGACGAGGAGGAGGATGGGATAGATCCCCACCGCGTGCAGGGTTCGCACGCTCTTCAGCCCCACGTCCAGCAGGCTGTGCACGTTCTAGAGGGAGCCAGGGACAGAACAAGAGGGGCTCACACCAAGTGTGCATGCTCCACGTGGAAGGGACAGGAGCCCGCAAGGCCTGGGGGCTGGTGCTGCTGGTGACCCAACAGGCCCTGGGAAGAGGCTGCAGCCAGGACTGAATGACAGAGTCCATTAACGTGTTCTGGGTACAGATCGGGCTTCTCTGCGCCCCATCATGGGAGCTGCAGGCCCTGGGATTTGTGGATGGATAAAGATGCACAGAGGGGTAGCAGGGAGCTGTCGCAGGCCTCTCTGCAGCATCTGTCCCATCTGCTCCTAACCCAGCACATGGCAGGGCCCTGCAACTCTGCCCCTGCAGCCTTTGGTGGCGGGGGGACGCAGGTGACAAACATCAACTGACCAGCTGCATGTTTGAGACCGGAAACCCGTCCCTCTCCTCCCGTCCTTCCCTGCCGCATGCTGCCAGGGTCTGGCTTCCCTTTCAGGTAAGGGGCCAAGGCCCCAGATAGCCTGAGCCAATGGTGCCCATCTCATTCCCCCCGTCAGCCCGGTGCCCCAATCTGCCGCCCCAGCCCCACACCTCTGACCTTCTCCATCAGCAGCTGGAGCCCCTGGCGTGTGACACAGGAGCTGCTGTTCAGCTCCCCCTTTCCCTGGGTGCAGCTGCCATTCTGGGCCATGCGTTCAACCTCACGCAGGAGTTCTGGGGGCAGGAAAGTGAGTAGAGATCATGCCAAGTAAAGTGACCGAGTCTGCTTCACAGGGAGTGGCCTCAAGGGGTCCCCCCCCTTACGCCACCTCAGGCAGGGTGGGCCGGGGGGGTGACGGTGGAGGGGGAAAGAATCACCCAGTAAAGCAGCGCTGGCTCCTGCTGTGACGTCAGCGCACCTGGGATGTGAATGCACAGCACTGACTGGAGGGAGATCAGCCTGCTTCCGCTGCTGGACACTGAGGCAGCTGGCTAGTGGACAGCAAGCCCTGAACACTGCCAGCCCTGGCCCCTGGATCCCTGCCCCTGCAGGAGCACGTGGGATGGGCACATGCAGCCAGCCTAGTCATGGCAGGAGGCTGGCACCAGGTCCAGCTGTCCGATGCCGAGAGGATGTGGCCTGCACGTACCTGACGGGCATTTTTCAAAGCCCTTGTTGACGCACAGCTTGTCGCTCAGGATCTTCCCCAGCAGCGTGGGCACGAAGAGGATGGGGCGCAGATGGGCCGGCTTGTGGGGTCTCACCAGCGTGTATGGCATCAGCGTGAAGCACCTCCCTGCTTGCAGGCAGATCTGGGGGCAAGCTGGATGGGCACACAGGGAACAGCAGGACAGTCAGATGAACCCAGGGTGTGGAAGCCCCTGTTACTGCCTGGCCAGGGAGCAGCAGGGCCGGAGGTTACACTGGCAGCTGGCACCCAGGGCCGGGGATCAGCAATGGCAGCACAGCGGGGCCCTGATCCCAGCTGCAAGCTACAGCAAGGGCAATCCAGCCGGGGCCCCTCTTCCATCAGCGACAGAGCCAGGTGGCGCTCAGCTGGATTTCTAGGGGCGCTAATGCAGGGATCAGGCTCTGGCTAGCCCCAGGAATCAGGCTGCGGGCTCTCCGACAGCTCTAGGTAACGGAACGCACCGTCTGGCTTGTTCGGGTTGTAGACGTTACAGTCGACGGACGACCACAGAGGGTTGATCTTGCTCTTGTCTGTGCTGACGATCCTCACCAGCTTTTGCTGCCCCCCTGAAGACTGCAGGTAGGAGAGGAAAGGCCTCGAGTTAGACCCCCTTGGAAACAGAGCAGCCCCCTTTCCCCCCACTGGTGAGGTGCCAGCGTTTAGCAGCTACCTGACCTGCTATACACTGGTCTCTCAAACGCACCAACTGGTTGCTTACCACATGCCATGCCCTCCCTCTAGTGCCAGCCCCACAGATCCCGCCCAGCCCCCTGCGTGGCACTAACTCCCCCCCCGGGAAGCCCCAACCCTACTGCCTGCTGTCCAGCACTGGCGTGGCTCTTCTGTTCCACTCTCACAGCTGGAGCACCTCTGCAGGACCCTGCTCAGAGTCAGAGGAGACAAAGGCGTCTCTCCCCAGGGATCCTGCACCCAGAGGCCTCCGAAGCTCCGTTACCTTACGAGCAGCCACGGTCTGCTGGGCCATGTCCTGGATAAGGGCAATGAGCAGCTGCTGAGCCCTAGACAGCAGGAGAAGCAGATTAGACGGTGCCAGGCAGCAGAGTGGTTTGTGAGAGGTGGGATTAGCTAGCCCCACGTAAGGGGGCAGGTATCTAAACCAGGGAACCCTTCCCAAGCATGCAGAGCCACTGCAGCCACGCACATGGCTATAAAAGGGTCACTGACTGGGAGCCAAAAAATGGCAACAAAGAGTCCAGGACACAAGCAGGAAGCTGGCCAGGCTGGGCCTCTCTAGACGGGAGCCTGGCAGAATATGGGCATGTCTGTGCCATGCTAGAAAGGGGCATTAAATACCTAGGCAGCTGCAAAAGCAGCAGAAATGTGACCTGTTTTAGCATTACTCTGGGGGCTGAGGCTGCAGGCAGCTTTGGGGTTTCAATGGGCTGCAGTCCCCCAGGGCTGGGACACGTTTGCCCGGTGAGCCCAGCCCAGCCCCGCCCTTGGTGGGTGGAGGATGGGGGGGGGAAGGGAAGGTCCCTTATCTGCAGCTGTGCCAAACCTGGCAATGCCCAAGAGGAGCTGTGCAAGGCTATGCCTTGTCTTGCCTTAGCTATCAAGCTGTGCCATGCCAGTACCACATGGGCACAACTCCGAGGAGCTGTATCCTGGCTGCCTGGGACCATGTCACCCCTGGCAGGAGGGTGCTGTATGAAGGGTACTGTCCAGGCAGCAGCTCTGCCACCTTGGAGCAGGCTACATCCTGGCACAGCTGCCCAGGCGACTCACTGGTAGTAGTTGGGAATAATGCCCACAGCCATGTCCTTCATGCTGTGCGCGTTCACCCGGGAGGCCCTCCACTGGCTTTTGCCCTGGAACACGGTGTCTGTGACGTGCAGGATGTCATTGCATGTCACCTGCAGCTCCCCCGCTGCCTTCCTTTCCAGGGCCAGGTTGGCCCGGATGTAGAATGAGTCACCCGAGGTCACCACCTGGTTTTCCAGGTCATTCACCAGCCTCTTGTAACCTGGAGAGCAAGAGAGGAGGGCAGCGAGGTCCCACGGACAGGCGTGCGGCCAGGAAGGGGACACAGCAGGAGGGACCGGGGCTGACCGAAAGAGATGCCCGTACGGAGACCGTGCGGGGGAACTGCAGCAGAAAGAGGGGTGCAGTGTGGTGGGGGTGAGGGAATGTGCTGATGGGAAGGAAGTACAGTGGCATCTGCTTCCGAGAGCCTCTTGGAAGAAGACTGCAGCCCCTGCCCAATTCATGTAGCCAGGAGGAGTCAGCAACTGCACAAATGCAGGCTGAGGAGCAACTCTGGCACCGAGCGGGCGTTTCTGGCAGGCCCTTGGGGATGAGCCTGCATGGACAAGTGGGGAGGGGGAGAAGGGGCCCTTACCCTCCATGTTGGCTCTGACAGACAAGCAGCAAAAGCCATTCACCCTCTTCAGGACCCAAAGCGCCTCCTCCAGGGTTGCATCTTCCAGGATGGCCTTGAATGCTGGGTCTATGACTTCATAATCCACCTGCAGCGAGACAGATGGGCAGAGCTTAGCACAAAGAACAATCACCTGGGAGCCTGGAGCCTCGTCCAACCTGACACCATGGGAGAGACGCACATTTGGGGAGAACGAATACCCCATCTGCACCCCCAGCACCCTGGGGTCACCCAGGGTCATGAGGGGCGGAGGCAGGGGCCAGGAGTGAATTGGAAGGACAGAATGGTCTAGCAGGACACTTGCATGCAGCCTGTGCCATTGGGCACAAAACCATGCCAGCTACAAGGCAGGCATCAGCTATACTGGGTACAATCCATCTGTGAGCTGGGAGCTGGACAGCAGCTCCTCAAGTAGAGTGAACAGACACTCGCAAGCTTCTGACATGTTAATATCACACTCGCTTCCCCCACCTCAGGAGGGGAACTTGGTGGCTGGCCTGCAGCACTCCCCAGCCCCTCTGCGCAAGCAATGGAAAGCGATCTCCTTGCTGCATTGGAACTGCAGGGCATGTTCGGGACACCTCAGCTGGAGTCTGCATCCAGCTCTGGGCACCAGCTTTAAGAAGCATGGACACACTGGAGAGAGTCAAGAGGACAGCAACAAGCATGATCCAAGGTTTAGAAAACCCGACCTAGAAGGACAGATTAAAAACCGGGCTTGTTTCGTCTTGAGAAGAGACGGCTGAGGGGGGGCCTGCTAACAGTCCTCAGAAGTGTGAAAGGCTGGTATATAGAGGACAAGGAGCAGTAGTTCTCATGTCTGCTGAAAGTAGGACAAGAAATAAGGGGTTTAATCTGCAGCAAGGCAGATCTCGATTAGCTGTCAGGAAAACCTTCCCAACCATACGGCAAGTGAAGCCCTGGAATGGGTTCTAGGGAGGCTGCAGAATCTTCCTCATTGGAGGTTTCTAAGAACAGGTGAGAGACACCTGCAGGGATGCTCCAGCTGTACTGAGCCCTGCCCCGGGGTGGAGGGATGGGCTCTGGAGGGCTCTTCCAGCCCTACATCTTTATGGTTCTATGCCTGTAACTGCCCAAGCTGGAATTCAGCCAGGACGGGAGGCCCAAACACCCACATTCTAGCGAGACCACTTCGGTCAGGGTCCAGGCTTGGCACCCATCCGAAGACCAGCACTTTCAGCAACTCAGCACCCTGGTACCACAAGGTTCAGGCACTTGCTCAGGGTGACGCAGCATCAGACTGCGCGAGGGAATAACGGGAGACAGGCTGAGAGGGGGAGATGAAGAGGGAGGCCCAGACAAGCCCCTTACCACCATGATCTGGTTGCCTGGGGACAAAGACACCTCGTCGGCAGCCGAGCCAGGAGCGACTGTGTGGATGAAGATGCCTGTCTGGTTCCCACCGACAATGCTGATCTGCTCCAGCAGGGCATTGCCGTGGAAGGCAACGGTGGTGATGCGGCTCAGAATCCGCCGGGCAGGCCGCCGTCGAATGGGCGTGCTGGGGAGGGGAAGGAGATGCTGCAAGTAAAGCAATGGAAACAGCCAATTCCAAGCACCTGCTGCTTGCAACCCCTCCTCCAGCCTGCCCCAACCCTCTCCCCTACTGTTACTCCCTTGCAGGGCTCCACACCAAGGGCCCAGCTCCCCATCCCAGCTGTTCAGATAGCCCCCCTTTGTGCCAAACACAGGGCAGAGTTGTGCCAACAGACCAGGGAGAGCCAGAAGCAAAGCTTAATTTGTGCCAAGGTTTGCCAGGGCTCAGCCCAGGAACCTCTTTCGTCAGTGGCATTTCACAATGCACCAAGCGTGCAATGGCACGTGTACGAGTGGACGAGGTCACACCGGGTGAAGGATGCCGTTTTGAGCCCGGGCACTGTTTTCTTTACAGATTGAGCGCTGGCCTGACGCAGCCAAGGAACTTCTACACCCCAGCCGGCAGTTGCCCTCCCCGTTAGCCTAGAGGTGCAGTCTGGGGAGACTCAGGTTTTGACACGCATGAGTCAAACTGAAGCTTCTTGTATTAAGAGACAGTGTTGCATGCTGAGATCTGTAACCTCCACTGGCTGCCCCTCAGAAGCGAAGGGGAGAGAAACCACAGCCTGCTCCGTCTGCTGAGAGGTGGGTGCGGTCCCGGCCAAGTGACCATTGCATTCCTGCCTTAGACAAGCCTCAATCCTAGGGAGGATGAAAGGCTGTCTACATAAACGGGACTGCAGCAAGCTGGGGTGTGACTCCACCCCGCATTAGCCTGTGCGCTCGGTCTGACAGCATGCCCCCTGCTGACAGGTGTTTACGGTTTGTCAGAGCACTTCGATTTAGTCCCAGGACTAGCTGACAGGCAGTCACAGACTTTGTCCTGAGCAAGATGGAGAGTGGCACTCCTGGATGTTTGCCAGAGAGCTGTGCGAGGACAGCTCATGGCGTGAAGTGTGAATGCTAGAAAAGCAACAGAGGCTCTGCCCAGGGACAGCTGCACCTTCGGAGCCGCATGCCCAGGAGTTCTCACCAAGATCCCCGGGATGGAGCCCACACGCTGCTTTATTCCAGGCTCCCATAGGCAGAGACACCCCCCGAATGGGATACAGAACGTGGAAAGAGCATGCTGTACCTCTCCGAGGTGGACGGGATTAAGTTGAGCAGCTGGGAGTTGCCATCTGAAAGGAAGGACAGTTTGAACTAATGGAGGCAAAGGGACAAGCTTCCCGCACTTAGGGAGATTGAAGAAAATCCCTGAAACAGGCCCCTTACCCCAGCCGTTCCTCTCTGCTCCCCGCCCCAAGGCGTGCAGCGTGAAGCACCCTCTCTGCAGCTGGCAGCCCTGGACCCGAGGCAGGGTCCATGGTTAGCAATGCACACATTTGGCTGGGGAGCCCAGAGATCAGCTCTCATCTAGCCTACTGCACCGGGCACAGATACGGCCCCCAGAGCCACCAGCATCCATCTGCTGGATGCCTCGTGGTGACGGCCCCTGGGATGGGAGGAGAGGGCCTGCTCTGGAGCAACCTTTCCCAGACTGTGGGTCATGGTCGCCTTGCTAGCGCCTCATACGTGGGGAGTAGGGGAAGGGGTAGAGGTGATAGACAGCGTGAAGTCGGGAGACACTCAGCTCCCCATGGAAACAAGGCGTTTGGATCATGCCCCTGGGTCACGCAAGCAGACAGCGGAGTCTGCACCCAGCTGCTTGCTGCCAGCAGGGAAAGAAAACACCCACCGTCCTTCTCCACCAGCTCATACTCCACGTCGGAGGACTCCGCCTTGTCCCACAGCACGAGACTGAAATCCTCCTGCAGGAACTCCTGGGAGCTGCTGCTGGGGACAGGAGAAAGGGGAAGAGGCAGCTCAGATTGTGCAGGAGAAAAGAACTCGTCCCTCCCACATCATCCAGCAGCTCCAGGGCACATCTGCACCACAGCTGGAGAGACAGGGAAGCCACAGGGACCAAACAGCCAGCCTGGCACATGGGGGCAATGGCGCCTCCTAATGGCTGCCAGGCCCTGCAGCATGAGCAACCCTGCCCCTCCCCACCCAACAAGCTCCTTGCTGCTAGGAACAGTGCAAACCAAGGCTGCAGCACACGTCCTCAGATGGCACCACTCGGTGGAGGCTGGCTCCGAGGAGGAAGCCTCCATGCAGCCTGCAGCGTTACCTCCTAGAGAAGGAGCTCTCCAGGCACTCCTGCGTGGCTCTCTTCTGCAGGGAGAGCTTGCAGGGCGGGATAGGGCTGCATGACCGGAAACTCTCTGGCAGCTCCTGGCTTATCATCCGGCTGAAATCCGAGGCCAGCTGCAAAAGAAGGAGCCAGGCGGTGTGAATGGCCATGGCTAACCTCTCTGCTCATCCCCATCCCCGTCACCCATGTGCCAGACTCCTGGCCACAGAGCAGGGAATGGCCAGACAAGGAAGGCCCTGCCCTCCCCTCAGCGTACGGCTTTGTGGGCTCTGCCCTCTCGCTGCCGTCGTGGGGAGCCGCAGGGTGACAGAGCCTCCCTATGTGGGTGCCATGCTGCTCCCCTGGGCTGTGTGGGAAGAGAGGCAGGGTTGGGGTGGGCAGGAAAGGGCTCCACACCTCAGAGATGCTCAGGTGGCTGCACTGGCTGTCACCCCCGGGGCCGATGGCATGCATGCGCACCAGCCGCTGCTTCCGCTTTGGCCACTGCTCCACAGGCTCCAGGCTCGCGAGGCTTTCCCCCCTCACCTACAGAGCAAGCAAATGGCACTGAGAATGGTGTCAGAGTGGGCCGCGCGCCCATGTGGAAAGAGGGTGTGGGGCAGGTGTTATCAGACGTGCTGATGAGGGGTCCCAGCTTGTGCCCTTCGCTCTCAGATCCACATCTCCTGGGAGGTCTTGGCCAGTGGCCAAAAAACCGTCACCTGGGCACAGTACCAGCTGGATTTTACTGCGCAAAGAGCCCCCGATGAGCTGGGACAGGGCCCTGTCCTCTCACCCCATGCATCCCGCTGCCCAGCTCTGCCTGCTGCTGTCTGGCCTGCTTCCTCAGCTCACAGATCTGGTCAGTCAGCTCGAACACCTTCCTGCGGAGGGAATCCTTCTCCAGCAAGTTCTGGGAGATCTCCAGCTGGGCTGTGTCCCTCGCGCCGTATGCCTGGGGGGACGAACACACATCAGGGACAGGCACTCTGGAGCCAAGAGCCAGTGATCCAGTGACGAAGCACAGCCAGCTGGGGAGGGGCAGACACTGAGGGTGTAGCTGGGGCACAAAACATGAGATACCAGCTCAGGGCTGCTCCGTCCCACAGAGAAATGGGGGAAGTGTGGAGGCCATGGCTATGAACAATGGGCACTGGGGCTAACCAGCTACCACACAGCCCTGCGGCACGAGGGGGCCTCCAGTGAACACAGCCACAAGGCCAGCGAGCTGACGAACCTCCATTCACTGTAGAATGATGATGGATCCCAAGGCTAACAGAGCCCATCGTGATCACGCCGTCTGAGCCCCGCCTAGCACCCCTAAATGAGTCTCTGTGCCTGTCGCTGTCTCATGCGGCACCACAGTCTGAGCCAGGGACCTGAGGAGCTGACGGCTTGAGCTGAAGAGAGTCGCAGCCCCTGTGCAGCAGGCCCAGAGAGAGACAGACCCTGACCAGGGAGTTACACGTGCGATCTGCCACTCCCTGGCACAGAAAGGCCTGCACCCGCCCCCCAGCCAGGTGGAGAGGGACCCCCGGGTACCTGATCTCGCTCCTTCTGCAGCTCAGCAACTTGCACCTGGAAGGCACCGATTTTCTCCTTGTACATCTCACAATCCGCCTTCATTTTGTGGTACTCGATCAGGGTGTGCTCCTTCTCCTCCCAGTACTGCAGGGAAACACGCCCAGGCAAACAGGCAGCCGGGTCAGGAGGGAGCCAGCGAAGGGCAGAGATTGTCTTGCAGTGAGGGACAAGGATCCTGTACCTGGTCTCCCTCAGTTACCTGCAGCTTCCTGGAGAGGCCAGCATGCTGGCACCCGGGGCAGGAGTTTGATACTGTGTGCCGGGACAGGGTTTTCACCCACGTGCTTAGCGGGGCCAGGCATTAGACCAGAAAGGTCGGCAAGAAGCTGACGCCCCCAGATGTAGAGAAGGAGTCTGGGAGAAGACGCCCTCCTCCATAAACCGAGGGTTTGTCTTTGACCCACTCCCCGTCAGGGGTGATTCTCTCCCTCTTCTCCCCCACAGCACACAGGCCTGGCAGCTCTGACCTGCTTGCGCTGATTCTCAGCCACCACGGCCCGCTCCCTCAGCGAGTGAATGCGATCGAGGAGCTCCTGTTTGCCCTCCAGAGCCTCATCCAGGTTCTGCTCCAGTATATCCTTCTGCACCTGGCCAAGCAACACTGACAGGTTAGCACAGGGACCCAGGGCTAGGAACCAGGCTGCTGCCCAGGCAGCTGTGTGTTTCCAGGCTAGACCCAGGGGAGCTGCCTCCAGCAAACCCTGTTCCTGCAGTGCACCCCAGGGCTCCCTGACTGCCCAGAGGAGGGAGCTGGGAAGGGGTTGTCTTTACCAGGCTGAACGTCCTGAGCTCCACCAGTGACCTGAGCTTCTCATTTTCCTCCCGCATTTGCAGCAGCTCTTCTGCCTGTGGCTGCAGGTCACTGGTCATTCGCAGGGACCTCTTCCTCTCGCAGTAGGACTCTACCCTGGCTCGCTGCAGCTCCTGCTTCATCAGATACAGCTGCCGGAAGACAAAGAGAGCACAGGTCCCCAGCATTACACTCAGCTACATCGTGCCCATTAAGCTAAGCCTGGGGTTTACTCTTGAACCTGGCAGCTAGTGTGGGAAATGCTGCATTTTCTGTGCACACAACGTTGCAGTTTTGGGGAACACAACAGCGGGCCGTGTTCTAGAAGCCTGCCCCCAGTGTTAACATGGCCTTCTCAACTCGCTGCAAACTCTGAAAGGACCAGACTGGTCTGTTTTGTTCTCAAACATAAAACCCCTGGGACTTTGGAACATGGGCCCGTGTTCTAGAATGTGGCACTCAGCTTGGTCTAGAACCCGGAACTCTGCGTTAGCTCTGTACTAGAGACTAGATCCTTCATTCTAGGACACGGCCCTTCTCCCTTCACTTTAGGGCACAAATGCCAGCCTTTGTTCTAGACTGCTGTCTTCTCCCTTGGACACAGGCCATTTTATAAAGTGCTGATGCAGGGAGGAAAGCGAGTCTGAGCTGTGAGCCAGAAATTTCAACAAGACGCCTCTGGGGGTTTTGCCAAGACTTCTGTTACTAGGGTGATTTCAGGTTCAAGGAACGAAACGTGGGGCGTATCCCACCTCTCCTGAGTGTTTGATAGGTCCCTAGACACCAGTCTTAGGGTTGCCAATTTTTGTTGGACGTTTCATCACATGACATAATCTTTAATTCCCGAAGACTTCAGGAAAATCCTGGAGGGCTGGCATCCCATGGCAATCCTGCTCTGTGGGGAGCAACAACCCATCCCCACCTGTTTTTTGCTTAGTTTAATGTGTGAATTTTCCAAGGATTGAAGCAGTAACTGCTGCAGAAGATACACGTCCAAGAGCCGCCTGTGGAATTCCGGTAAGAGAACGCACTCCGCCCTGACCCCTGGGAGCCACAGCAGAGAACCAGCCCAGGGGAAACCCCCCATCGCAGCAGGGCAAGGCTACTGAAGGAAACAAAGGGAAAACGGAATCCCAGTTCACACCCCCGGAGGCCTGGGTGGGCAAGCCAGGGTCACCTTCCTATGTGCAAACTGGCCCCCAGGCCTTCCTCATGCATCCCTGAGGTGGAGCCCTAAGGTGGGGCAGTGCGCAGGTAGCTAGAAGTGCTGGCCCTGTCATTAACGCTCTCTAAGGCAGCGCTTGGCAGGGTTACAGAAGGGGAAGGTGGGCGTGGAAAGCTAGAATCCTGCCAACCCTGCCTGCTAGGGTTTCTGGAGAAGACGGGCTGGCGCATCCACCATGCCCTTGAGACTGGTTTGGTAGCAGCTCTAGTGCAACAGGAACAGGTGGGTCTGGACGCTGAGACTGACAGAAACTCACAACATGGAATTAATGAGGAAGAGCCCTATGGATCCTGGGGGCCTCCCTATCCCCATGCCATGGCTAGCCGGTCCCGCCCCCTTTGGGAAGCCAGCTATTTACCTGCAGGACTGTTGCAGGCAGTTGACGTGCCAGCCCTGGGGAAGGTGGGACATTACGGGCCTGACATCAGCAAGGGCTACTGGATGAAAAGCCAACCCAGCCAGCAGGGCCAGTCGTCCCTGGCGAGAAGGTCCGTGGCAGGCAGGAGCTGCCCTGATAAGGTCCCCGAAGCCTTCCCCAAGCGGCGTGGGTCCGTGCGTACCTCCTCTTGCAGGCCCTGGCTCCGTGTGATGGCCAGGTCCTTTTCCTGCAGGGCGCTGGTGTAGTGCATGGACAGGTTGTACATCTCATCCTTCAGCTTCAGCACCTCGTGGAAATGGGAGCTGACCTCCCTCTTCATGCGGCTGTGCTCTGCCTCGATGCCCCTCAGATGCTTGTTCTGGGCCTCCAGCTGGCACACGCTGTCCTTGAGCTGGCGGCAGTGATGCAGCAGAGACACTTTCTGGTGCTTCTCCTGGGTCAGCTCTTCCTGCAGGCTGTTCACGGCCTTTGCCAGGCACTCGGTCAGCTTGGAGGTTTCAATCAGGCCTGAGGCGAGGAGGGGATCAGCTCAGGCCTGTGTGAATCAGCAGCGAGAGTTTCCTGACCCGCTCCCCTTCCTCATGCTCTAAAGCTCCTGCACGCCAAGCGCTTTTGAGCAGGCTCCGGACCACAGCACCCTGCTCACGCTAGATGGGCCTAGGCTCACTAATCATCGTGTACATTTCGCACAGACAGGCCCACTTCCTAGAGGTAACTACCATGAGGCAGCCAAACACCCTACCCGGGCTCTGCCCACCCCTGCCATGGAGAGCAGATGGCCGTCCAATCCCTAGTGGACGAGTTGAGTGATGTAAGATGGCTAGCGTTACCTGTCTCAAAGATGCCTATTGCTCACTCCTCGGCTCTGCCTTGGTCCGTCCCACCCGTGGCATTGCAATAGTAGCAAGGGCATTTTGTGGGCACAATATTCCACTGCCTAGCCTCCACAGGGTGATATTGTGGCCTGTGTGCAAGCTGTGCCATAATTACAATTGCAACGCTGCGGGGTGGAACAAGGCTACTCCGGCGCATGGACCACGGCATCAGAGAAAGGGCTGCTGGCGAGCTAGGAAACTACAGTGAAAAGCTGTCTCCTCCTCTGCAGTGCCCCTCACATCTGCCCTGGCTCAGAGATGGCCCTGGCAGGGGGAGACTTACCGCTGAAGTTGTTGAGGTCAATGGAGGGCTCCAGGCCAGTTATCAGGGTATAAGTGTCAGGGTTGTGAAGTTTCAAGCTTTCCAGGAAGGCCAGGGCTCCGTTCTTCCCCCGGGCTTTCAGAAGATCCAACATGTGCCCTAGGAAAGGGTTAGAAAAAACACAGGCTCCTTGACCCAGGGCCTAACAGGGCCCCGAGTGGCTCAAGAACCAGCTCCGAGAGCTGAGCTGTGGACACGCAGCCCTGGAAAGGCCCTGGTTCTGGTTCCAGCTGGTGTCTGGCTGGGCTGATGGCCTGCCTGGCTCTGCAGCACTCTGGGGATTGTCCCAGGTCTATATCAAACCTGCACTGTGCGAGCCCACGTTCATAGGGCAGCTGACACAGCCTAAGGAAAAACAAAGCCAGCAGATCGAGGCCAGTTGCACATGGGGGGGAGAAGGGGGGAGTAGAGGATTCTCTTCCCGTGGCTGCTCACAGGCACTGGCAGTGCACCTGTCCTTAGCATGATACAGCGGAGCAGGTCGCGCTGCGCGCTCCCCAGGGACAGCGAGTGCGTGGAAACCTGGATCAAGTAGAGAGCCTCATCTGCAGCACTGCCGGCCTCACGCCTGCCAGGGCAAGAGTTAGCACTCCAGCCTGAGCTGCCGGAGGCCCACTGCCAATATACGTGGGCAGCAGGCCCCATTGTGCACCCTGGCGGCGTCTCACAATCGCCTGGCTGCAGCAGCCTCCAGGACCACAGGCGGCAAACCCAGGGCTCCGGTAAGTGCTCTGCCAGGCAGCAGCCCCAGGTCCCAGGGCTGGCCCCAGCCACTTGCTCTCTAAGGGAAGATGGACGAGGTGCTGTGTGTAGGACCTGGGGCAATGGCCAGTCTCCCATCGTCAAAAGGACCCTCAGCAGCAGGGTAAGAGTCAGGGCTTAGCAGCACTGAGGGGGGTCCCAGCCAACCCTCTTCCACAAGCAACAGCAGCTCCAAGATGGGGCTCTCGGCCTGAACACACACCCACTCTCATGGCGCTGTTCGTGAACTGGGGGCTGTGCAGGACCTCCTCCTCATCCAGCTGGTCCAGGACCTTGGCCTGGCGCAGGTAGGGCGTGAGCCGGTTCGGGCAGGTGCTGCGCACGATCCGGTAACGGTGGCTCTCCAGAATCTCCCACAGCTGTTCCTCATCCAGGTCCCGGAGTTCCATGTCTGCCAGGCAAGAGACTGCCATAGCAGCAGCCTAGCAGGGCAGAGGAGGGAGGCAGGTAATACAGAGAGTGGAGACACAAGAGGAGAGGAGAGAGATGCTGGTGAAAGGCCAGGCTGGCCCCTGGAGGGCAAGTTATGGTTTGCCTAGCAGCCGTCACTTGGAAGACAACTGGGATAACATAGACTAAATATGGAATTAGAGAATTAAGTTTAGTTTAGATTTGGATAAGGAAATGTGTTGTACAGGACGGTCCTTACTAGCAAGTGTACGGAAGGCCTTGAAAATAGTGAGTTCTAAGGCCAGAAGGAATGAAAGCAGGAGGACATCTGGTACAAAGGCTAAGTAAAGTGATACGGGGAAATTTCTGAAAAGGAGGCCTCTGGCTGACAAAGGTGACAGCAGCTAGTTTTATGTAAGAGAAGAATCAGTCTTAAAATGAGCTGGCATAGCTCCTCCTACCCCACGTACCAGTCTCATCTGACCAGCAAAGCCCACGTGATCCGGGGCAATGAAGAGCTGGTCATCAGCAAGCAGGAGGGGAAGGGCTAAGGAGCAATGGCCTTGGGAGAAGAAGGGTGTATATCTTACCTGGATTAAACTTGGAAATGGAACAGTCTCCCATGGGGCGTTAGCTAAAGTGCTAATTGGCTGTGCCATCGTTAGCTGAAGGGTATAAAAAGCGTTCTGAATCGGATGGGCCTTTGTCCTGCAGCACGTCGGGATAAGACGGTTCCCCCATGTCTAGCCTATTTGTAAGTATACTGATCACACGCTTATGAACACACTGTTCCTGGATTGGGTGTGGCAACATCTTCTTTTTAGGCTCGTAGGCATGGTTAGAGAATGGTATAAAATGCCGTCTGGCCTTTGGACTTACTAAAGGCATTTACAGTTAAATTAGTGTCTGGTGGTTTCCCGTGTTAATTCCAACAGACAGAAGTGATGCACTGCTGCTCTGCAATGGGTAGCAGCTGCCATATTCCATCCCAGAGGTGGCTGCTTTCCAGTGGCAGGTGAAGTGAGTCCAACACACAGTCTGCATAGCACTAAATATCTTCCTTCCTATTATTAGAGCCAACTGCCTGCTTATCCCAATAGAAACAAACTGCAGAGAAGAGCATGGTCCCTGCCTCAAGGCACCTACATTCTTAGTCCTATCAAGACTGGAGGCACCAGGTAACCATGAAATACCAACCAATTTTCATCTGCCCAAGATTCCAGCCCCTGGTTCACATGTTTCTGACAGTTCTTGCCCAGTTATTTTCAGTAGGGAATAAAACCCAACAAAGCAAGAAGAAAGCATGGTTATTTAAATGGAGAAAAACAGAACATCCCGCAAAGCTTCAGAAGAAGCAACACCCTACACCCTTCACCAGAGCCTGCATTCCTGTCCTCACGGCCCCATGCCCTGGTCTCACCCCCCATGACCCTGAGCCCCCCGTAAGACCCCTTACCCCTGGGGCTCGTCTCACACACTGCAGCAATGAGCAAAGTATAAGAACCTGAGCAGAACCGTTTCTTCTCTGCCCCGTGGAGCCCTAGCGTCACTGCATGTGCCAGGTGGGGAGCCAACCCCGGCCCAGCCAGTGAGCCCCTTGCTCCCGCAGGGAAATGGCTCCTTCCCACACCTGGGACACAGGAGATGGAATGAGCACATCAGCATGGCTTCCCTCTTCCCCTCCTGCAGCCATCACTGCCGGGCTGGGCTAGCGTGGAGCAGGAATGCAGCTCTGCAGCGTGTGCGTGGGTCCCTTGCACAGGGCATGTCTGGGTCCCAGCCGGTGATTTTTCCTTGTGCTCGCAGGGGCAAAGTCCAGGCCAGGCCCCTGGGAATGTCGTGGAGGGAAACACCTCGTCCCAGCCACAAGGATGAAAAAGCCTTTGAACTGACGAGTTTTGGCTGGTACCCACAGTAGGGCAGACCAGGAGCCCAGACGGTGCACAGTGGGGGGGTGAGCACAGGGCACAATTAACCTAGCCCAGCCCAGCCCAGCCCAGGGTGCTGTGCAGTAGCACTAGCCCTGGGCCAGCCTGGACCCCATTCAAAGGCTGCTGGGGTTGCGTGAGGATAGCCGAGGGGGGAAGCAGACGACCTCACTCCTCTCTGAACCCTGGGAACTGCCTTGCTCAGAACCTCCGCTGGGTCCTTCCTCCCCATCTGGGTGAGTTGAGCATGGGAGGCCCCGCACAGGAGAAGGACAGGAAAAGCAGGAGGCCTGGGAAAGCAGGCCAAACAAGAAGCTGTGCCTGCACGGGGGGCGTGGGTCAGCCGTGGGGTGGTGGAGCAAGGCCCAGGAGAGGTTAGACCTCACATCCTGCCTCCCTCCTTGGCTCCAGCCACTAGGACATTTCTCATCACTTCCTGTTCAAAGCTGCTGGGAGCTGGCGAGCGGCTGCCACACTGGCATTTGAAGGAGGCAGTTTTTGGAGGCAGGTCCCTGCATGAAGCACGTCGAGGTAACGGTGTCATTGGCAAGCATGTACACCATAACCAAAACAGTCACTGCATGCGCTGACGACACGTCGACCCACCCTCCGTGCCCAATGAGCAGGTGGCTGAAAAGAGGCAGTCAAAGACCCTGCTCCTTTGCCTCTCTGTAACGGCAAGAACTCACGAAACATCTCCTGGGGCGCCCAGCGAGTTCTCCAGCAAAACCAGGGCAGGCCAGCCCTGACCTTCCTGCTAGTTCTGAGGCCAAGGCAGGAACCCAAACCCAGCCTTGCCACTATCCGGTGGAGGGCACCTTTTAAGCTAGCGATGGCCACAATTGCAGAACAGCAGCACAGCATTAGGGAGATGGCCTCCCCTGCTTTCACCCCGGCTGTGAGCTCTTTAAACTCACATCGGCCTTGGGAGACAGCAGCAGCATTGCAGCAGGGCTCCAAACTTGGGCTTCTCCTGGTTCCTCATTCCAGAAATAATTGGGCTGGGACTCGGCTGCCTCGCGGATGGGTTCCAAGGCCCAGCAGCTGTTTGGAGCAGTAAGAGCCCCTGGCGTATGCGTTTGTTTTGCTCGGCATTGCAACCCCAGCAGCCTTCAGGCTGGGGGTGTCCTGGAGAGAGATGATCAGCCACTGCGTGTGTGTACGTGTGCACAGACAAGCATGCACCAGTGGGCACGCCCTCAGATGAACAGGGGTCGCACACACAGGGCACTTTACAGACATTAATCAACTCTCTCCCCGCAAAGCCAGCCCCATATTTAGCCAGTGACCCGAGCTTCCCAAGGACACTGCAAGAGACGAATGCTGCAGCACTACACGGCAGGGAAGACAGCCCAGGAGCCCCTCTGCTGTAGCCTCAGCATCTCATCAAGGCAACCAGGAAATTAGCAGCTTGTTTCTTCTGCTTCAGCCAACTGAAGCCAGCCCCTGCTGCAGGGTGAGGGCAGCGTCCCCCGCTGAGGATGGGCTGCGGGGTGAGGTGAGGGAAGCACAGCGGGACGGGGGAGCCTCACGGTTTCAGCTCAGGGAAGGGGTGACTAGAACAAAAGCTGTCAGGCAGACACTTTGCAGCTGGCTCTGAAAAGGCTGGGGGGCGGGAGGGGCTCGGGTTAGAACAGGAGCTGGGGGGAGGGCTGGGAGTTAACGGGAGGACAGGTGCCAAGGGATTCGCCCCTCCAGCCCCCGGGCTGTCGCAGTGACACAATCTGGGCTGCGAGGTAGACCGTTAGGTCCCAAACACTGGAACGTGTGAGAGCTGCAGCCACACCAGGCTGGGGGTGAAGCTCCGGGCCTGGGAGCCAGGACAGCGGGCCTGGACTCAGCTCTGCCCCTGGATCCCCAGCTGACATGAAACCCATCCCTTTGCCTCTCTGAGGCCTTCATTTTGTCAAAGCCCCCCAGTGTGAGAGAAAGACGCCCATGTCCCAGGTGGTGTAGACTGCTATGGGGTGTGGGGCTGGAAGGAGAAGGGTGTCTTCTCCCAGGTGGGATGCTCTGGCCCCAAGGAGGGAGTGGCCCTCGTGTCCTGTACTGGCTCTGCCATTCCAGCTGCTGCAGCCCCCGTGAACTTTGGCCCCACCTGCCTCTTCCAGAACAAAGCATCCTCCATTCACCAGCCTCCCTCCTGCCTTAGAGCCCAGAAAGGAAAAGCAGAAGCCAACCTGCTGGCAGCCTACCTGTCCCCAGCGGATTGTCCACGCCGAGCTCTGGGGCTGTGCTCTGGGGCAGCAGCAGCGACGTGAGAGGAAGAGCGTCAGCTGCAAAGCAGGTTTGTCCAGGGAGCTGGGTCTGCCGCCCAGGAAGATGAAGCACTTGCCCGTCCCCAGGCTGGCGGCAGGCACCGTGACTGTTTCCTCCTCGGCAAGCCAGCACAGTTTGTAATCCAAGCTAACAGCAGGATAAGTGCTCCCTGGGCTGGTTATCTCCCAAGGGATCACACCAGGCAGCTGAGGTGCTGGGACTTTAACAGGAAGTTCAGCCAGGTTTCACAATCGCCCCCACCAGACAGCACAGTTCATCCAGCCCCAGCCCACAGCACTTGGGCAGCAGCCAGGTCTGAGACTCCCACGGCTACCTCGGGGTCAAGGCTGGAGGGAGCGTCAGGTGAGGTCGCCCCTTCCCACCTCTTCCTACCGTGCCTGTCACACACAGTTATGGTTCTGTTCTCTGGCTCGGACTTACGCTATGGGAAATCCCCCCCAAATCCAGCCAGCTCTGAACTTAGCCCCATGCGGTGGAACCTCTCCCGCTTGGGCATTGCTGGGGCATGGCCGGCAGCATCTCACCCCACACAGCTTCGGGGCTGGGACTCGCAACATGATTGATTGATTTTTAAACTGACTTACAAACAAATTCCTATTTGCAGAGAGATCCCCTGGTGCAGGAGCCCTGGGGGCTGGGTTTCCAGGCCGGCCCCAGCCCCTTCCCTTCCCTGTTGATGTGCACAAGGGGCTTTTGGGCAGGCCTGAGAGCACCACTGGTGCTTGTCTGTGCACCTCGGCCTGCTGCCCCTTCAGCTCCACTCAGTGGCTCTAGAGGTAGACCCTGCAGCAGGGCACGCGTACAGGTGCTGTCACATGGCCTGGGCCAGGACACGCTCCCCACCATGAAACTGACTCTGCACGGGAAAGCACCACGTGAGAGAGGCTTCTCTGCTCTGCCTCGGAGAGGAATCATCCAGGAAACAAAGGCTGCCATTAGCTGTAAATTCAAACCTTGCTCAATGGGGCCCCGACCTGGCAAAGGCGTCGCAGCTCTACCTCACCAGAGACGTTCAGAGGCACAGAAGCTGTAGCTGGAAACTTGATCTTCAAGTCACCGACTCCCTTCTTCTCTGGACCTCCTCGCTCCTGGGCCTGAGAGAATGGGTTTGTTTAACCAATGCAGTGCACCGTGAAGAGCAGTGGCGACAGGCCATTCCAGCCATACTTGCCCTAACACGGGGAAATCCCAGGCAGGTGAGGGAATGCCACTTGGCAACACCTGCCACCCCCGACAGTTGCTCCTCCCGCTGAGGAGTAAAAGGGCGGATGAAATGACTTACTGGAAATACAGGGTTGTGACAGACAAGATGAAACAGGCAGCGCTGCGCCAGGCCGGAATGGGGGCCAGTGACCCAGGAATAACACAGGCACCCGCGTTGCTCAGTGAAACCTGTCAGAAGAGATCCCAAGTGACTGGTTATCTGCCCAGCAAGGCAGACCTTCCCAGCGAGACAGTCATGCCTGTCCTGGCCCCTTGGGGCAGTCGTTTAGGACAGGATGATGCCTGGTGAGCATGGCCACATGGGCAGGTTCCCGTAGAGTTGCTATTGGGGAACAAGGTCTGTTGGCCATGGATTTTATCCTGGGCCAACGCAAGCTTCACTGGGCTACACTCCAGCCTCTCCAGCTCAGCCTAGCATTTCCTGCTGCCCAGTTGGAGAAGTCTTCACCCTCTCCCGCTGAAAGAGCCCCAGAGCAGGGGTCTCTAGAAATGACTCTAATAACCAGGACGAGAGAGGAGACCCCAGCTCTAGCGGTTTTGAGTGGAACTCAGGAGCTCTATGTTGCGGGGATAGAATTTCTCTGAAAATCTAAGGCAGGCATCCAAAGAGCCCTAGAGAAAGGTGGTAAGTTTCTTTTACGTTCTTTACAAGGGCAACTGCAGGAAGTTCACTGGGTCTATATGAAGCATTCTGGGGCCAGATGGCACGTGCTCTTCTGCCCCATAGGCAGAAGCGGCTGGTGTTGTGTGTTCAGAGATCTCATTTTTATTAACTGGTTAGGAATCATTAACGCAAATATTCCTGTTATACCATCCCCCTTAGCCAATGGCGTAGCTCTGGGAGGGCCTGCAGCTTTGAAAGCAGGCCCACCCCATCAGATTTTAAGCAATTCATCCCACGTTTTTATCAGCCTGTTTTGCTTGTGCCCACTCATGTCAACCATAGGCCTTGCCAAAAAATCAGTTCTGGCAACGCCTCTGCTATTAGCACAGCACCTTCACCTGCAGTGTAGAACCACCCAAACCAGCAACTTTCAGCCTCTGTGAACTACGGTGTTTGTCTTGTAGACAGTAGTCCCCTTGGGGTAGGGACTGGTTATTCCCTAGGTCTGCACCGTGCTGAGTATAGTGTCTGCTCTACCAAATAAACACGAACCATGTTATGGATCAGGCAGCACTGGGGAAAGCGTAAGGAAAATGTAACCAGAGCCTGTTCCATGTTTGCTTTTGAAATATCACAGCTGTTTTGCCAGCTGCAACATGAAGTTCAGACTCTGGTTGGACCGGGGTCAGGAATACAGCAAGCTGGGGTCGGTTTACGAGGAATTCCAGTCCTTCGCTGTCAGAGCGAAGAATCCTCTTGGCTTTTGAACCTAACTTTCCTCTGGGTGTCAGCTCTCTCTCTCATGGACAAGTGCTACAAAAACTCACCCTTGGGTGAGAAATATGTTACTAGACAGGAAAGGAACTTGTTAACGAGTCCAGGCTGTGGCCTGCAGTTTCTGTTGTGCTTTCACCTGTAACTTTATGTTTCCAACCCCTAACACTTGCTTTTATTTAAATCTTTAACGCAAGCTCTGTTCAATGAACTTCTATTTAATTTTACTATCAACTAGTCTAACGGCCTTGTGCTAAGGAGAGGGGTGAATGGAGGTTAAAAAGAAAAAAATGTGTTGCACAGCTCCCATGGAGGCAGTAGCCCAGTGGATGCTGCAGGTGTCCAAAGATAGGGGAGGGGGCGCTTGAGTGTAACAGTGGGATGTGTAAATTGCTAGCCTGCGCAGGGAAAGAGCAGGGTTGCGGAGCATCTGTGCTGCGAGCAGCCAGAGGCTGGGGAAAGTTTCTCCTGGTGGGTGCAGACAGGGCTCCATCCCGCTGAGCACGTGGTGACGATTCAACCTGGGCACCTTGGGTAAGTTGAAAAAACCATCCTCCATGGGGCCAGCTAGGAGAGGACAGCCCTAGGGAGATGCCAAGCTCCTTGCCCAGGAGAGGCCTGGGACTGTCACCTCCTGGGCACCACTGAAACATCGTTAACTCCGATCACATGCTCAGCACAAGCCACCTTCAAGTGACCCTTTATTAGCAATATTCCCCGAGAAGAGCAGAACTCTTCCCTGGCCCAAAGGAGAACACAGCAGCGGGTGTAACACCCATTCCACAGACCTTTCCTGTGTTTCTCTAGTCTAGGCTGGAGCCTCCTCACACCAAGGGCCATGCCCAAGGCACAGAACCAGCAGGGGAAGGCATTCCCCCCCACACACACACATTCATCACAGCAAGTATCCCCACAAGCACATTTGGGGGCAGGCCTTGCAGCTCTCCAGCGTTAAACCATGTCTCCTTTGCTTTCCGAACAGGAGACAGACCCTGCCCCTGCCAGACTGTCCCTAGCACGCACCTGGAGCTTTGCACCTATTTGGCACAGGAAATAAAATGTCGAAAAGGTGCCAGCTCTGCTGTCAGCACAGGCCACATTTCCATTGCCAAATGCAACCAGAACCTTTGCTGTGCTCCCACAGCGTGCCAGAGCCTTGGGAAGTCAACGGCTTTAGAAACCGCAGCCGGATTGTCTTTGCAGAACCTGGGCACCCCCATTCCTGCTCCTCGGGACCAGGCTGTCCACGTGGGAAACGATCTGATGTTCTGCATCCCTTCCCCCTCTCAGACCCAGCCCTGCTCCACTGCAACCAATGGGAGTTTGGCCATCGCTAAGATGGTAGCTGGATCAGGTCCCCAAAGCAGAAGCCAACCCAGCTGTTTTGCTTCTACTATACCCATGCACCACCGCTGGGGACAGTTGCAGCAGGGAGCTCTCAGGTGGTGCTGTGGATCCACAGCCTTCCCCAAGCACCCAGCCAAGAGGCAGGAATTTTCAAATCCACCACACCTGAGTTAGGCTGGATATGCAACTAGCCTCCTACGGCAGAGCTCTCACGGCCCTCAGCCTCTGCCAGCAGAGGTCACCGGACGCAGGCTGCCCTTACAGGGAGGGCCCTACAAAAGAGCACGGAGCAATCCCATTGAAACACTTCCTCCCTAGCGCTCAGCGCATTTACTGACGATGTCTTTCTTTCACCAAAGCACACAGTCACAAACAGGGAGGCGTCGCAGCTTCACTCAGGACCAGGTGACCACAAACTGCTCCTCCAATGCGAGAGTAAGCCAGATATTCAGGATCTGAGGAAACAAACGGGAGCTCAGCAACAAACCATCGCCACGGCCCCCAGGGAGGATAACAGCCTGTTTGCGGATCTGCTCTCCATCAGCATCAACCACACAGGGCAATAATGAATATCCTCTGCCCCATGCAAGGGCATCCCCCCACACACTTCTCTGTGGGAGAATCCTGGAGATATTCTTTTCATGGGGGGAAGGGCATGAGACCTCCCCACTGCACAATTCCATAGGACAGTTAAAGACAGATGGCCCTGGAGCAGGCATCACATTAACTGCTGGGTTCTTCTCCCTGGAGAACTTGATTTCATCACCACTCGGTTCTCAAGGAAACTCCCACGGGGATTCCCAAAGCCCACCACTTTCGCAGCAAACAGTAGCAGCAAGTTTAACCCACAGCAATGATGCAGCACCCTCATTCTGTGCACACCCACCCCCCCAAAAGCTCCCTGGCAGCCCCATGTCTCCTCTGACCCTCGGCATGCCCCTTTCCTTCCCCAGAGAATCCAGGAATTCAAAGCTGGAGAGACACTCTGAAGCCCTGGCTGCTCCAGCCCTGGATGTTTCTGTTCTCCTGAGCTTTGCTCAGGCCGCTTTTAAATAACTCTCCCCCATTGCACCCTCAGCCTCCGGGCTGACATCTCTCCTTGGTCCTTTCCCCCAGCAGCAGCTGCAGGGGCTAGAGCAGGATGGTACAGGCTGGCTGCTGAAACATCTGGCTGCTCTGTGACTAGCTTCCCCTGCCGGAGCCGACAGCCACCCCCTCCCAAGGACAGGAACTATGTTGCAGCCCTCAGAAGAAGCATGAGAGGAACAAGGCAGGAAGCGCAACGGTCCTTGCCTGGGTGTCTCTGTGGTAGGAGAAATCGGAGACAGGGATGCCATTAGCGAGAACCCTGCGGGGCGGGCTGGGGACACCCAGCACTGTCACCTTCTGCAGGAGCAGCCCGTCCACGTGGCTGTTCACCCGCACCAGCTTACTGAGCAGCTCGCCCTGAAACAGAAGGGAGAGTGTTACCCCGGGTACCGCCTCAAAGTTACGGGGCCTCCCCCTACCGCCAGCCAGGCCTGCCCGCGCACTCACTCCTCAGCCCGCCTGCTCCTCCTCTGATACCACATCAAAGGCCAGAGGCCGAGCTGGCGAGCCCCGTCTAGGCGACGGTGCACATCACAGCCAGGGCAATTCCCTGGAGTGGGGCAGGAGGGGCTGCACCATAATGCACACCCTGCTTCGCACCAGTTCACTCAGCAGGCTCCACGTTCTGTGCACACACCCCGGGGGGGGGGAACCGGGGGCAGCCTGGCCTGCAGCCCGCCCAAGAGGAAGGGAGAGTCTCAGCTGCTATGCCACACAAGGACTCCTCCTGGAGGAACGTTACTTTGCTCCCCACACCCTTTCCCGTGGCTTGCAGCCCTGCCCCCCAAGGCAGAAACCTCGTTTAGGCGCGGACGCACACGGCCCCCATTTAAAGAGCTTGCTGAAGAGGGCCTCGTTCTCCAGGACAGTGACATCTCAGGGCCCGGGATGAGCCAAGCAGAAGGAAGTTCTGTCGCCATGTGCTGGCCAGGAATGGGAGCCAACTTCTAAAGTAGCCACATACACAGAGCATGCCTCCAGCTGTGGGAAAATCCCAGACCCGAGTCCAGACTCGGTTGCCTCCTTTCATTTTTCTAGTCTGCAGGGCACAGACAGCCTCAGCCAGGACAGGACGTTCTCAGCGCGGCAGCCACTGAAGAGTGGCAGAGTCTCCAGCCGAGCGACAGAAACAGGTAGTGCCCACGCCCGGCCAAGATATTCAACAGTTGCACTGCGAGGACAGCGAGGGAGGCTCATCCCTCAGGGCGGGGAGAGAAGGGACCAGCAGGTCACTCGTTCCCTGGGCAAGCTCAAGAAAAAATAACTGCCTTCCACTTGGCGGTGCTGAGGGCTTCACAAGGGACATCCCCAGCCAGGAGCGAGCCCCCACTCTGTCCAGGTAGAGCTGGGACGCTGCACCTCGTTTGCCCGAGAGGAGGTTGCAGCAGCGCCCGTACAGAGGTGCAGTCTGCAGAAAGTGCCGCTCCCAGCATGCGCCTAAAGGCTCAGGATCCAGCCCTTCGTGGTGGGACCTGTGGCCGCAGTAGGCAGCACCTCCGCAGCACACCCAAGGGCAGCTGCCAAGGTCTGTCAAACTCCATGGGTCACGCTTCTGCCAGGGTGTCCTGCCTTTTCCAGCAGCAGGGTCTGATCAGCAGGCCCCAGCACAGCACGGGAGCATCCCTCCCGCACCCCCCAAACAGACTCACATGCATGGCCAGGAAGAGAATTTGCGTGTAGTCGCCCTTCTCAAACGTCAGCAGGCTCTCACCATCATCCCAGAACAGGTCGCCCCTGGCAGCCCCATCCACCGTCAGGGCCACTACCAGGGTCATCCCCTTCTTTCGGGACTCGGTGGTCGTCAAGCCAGGCTCCTGGGGAGATGCAGCCGGCAGTTATAGAGGGTCTGTAAAGTACTGCCAGGGATGCCTCCAGCACCTGCGTGCGGGGACCGATACAAATAGTACCTCTCATGCCAGTCGCTCGCTAGGGGTGAGCCCTCCCACACCAGCCTATCCAGGGGAGCGACAGCCCCCATCTATAAGGTCTAACCCTCTTTCCCCAGTACTGACAGCCACCGCAGTGCTCCCAGTCTCAGAGGAAGGGCAGGTCATGAAGGTCAGTGCCAGCGAAGTGCAGGCAGGCGATTCTCGGGGCGTGACCCCCCACTGCACCCCCTCCACCAGAACCCACAACATCGTCCCTCTGGAGGAATTCAGAGCGTCAGGCTCAGAAAGGCCGACCGGCCCGGCATGCCAGGCAGGGAACAGCCCAATCAGGATAGCGCCCAGTACTGAAATGATCACGCGCTGGCCAACACGGGCATCGCTAAGACGCCGAATCGCTCATCACTCAGCGAGGCTGATCAGCCCACTAGTTCACCCATGGGCAGACACACTCGGCCTGGGGCAGCAGGCACAGCCCACCGGGCAGGAACCTACTGAATCCATTACAGCCCATTTAGCAACTCACGCTCGTGCGGGGAACTAAAGAGCGGTGTTTGCACAGCTTATTTTGCAACCTTCAGTTTGTCACAGGGCTGACACGAAGCAGTGTCTCTACCCTGAGCTAGCACCAGGTTGAATAGCTGACAAGCCCTTTCGCTGGGGTATGTTTTAGGAGTTGGCACTGGGTATTCATGTCATATTCACCAGGATATCGGCAAATGGATCTACACAACGTTCCCAGGCCAGAGCAGGCCTCTGTAAGCCCACTGGTCCTTCAATTCAAAATAAAGCCTTGGGGACACACTTTCCCCAGTGTGGAATCTCTTCCTGACACCAAGTCTTTTGTCCTCAATCTTCCACCCTCTCTTAGGCCCAGTCATACCAAGGCCTCATACATTCTGCTGCTGTCGAATCAGTACCAGAACTGAAGCTTTCGGTTAAAAGTTAGAGATTCCTAGCCCGTGGGGTGTAAGGCATTTTGGAATGTGAAACAGAAAGCCTGAGTCTGAAGACGGATTGAAACAGCTGAGTGGTGTTAGCTGCCCCAATTCATCTCTACAGGAGAGCGACTCTGAAACCTAAGGACAACAGCCATGCAAACACTTAACTGTTTCGTTATGGTTCATTTTAGCAGGAGCAGGAAGCCTTGGATATTTTCTCCTCATGGCCCTTTAGGGTGCTAAATAATTCCTCCCTTTTCTCCCTTCCATTTCTTCCATGCTGGGATGTTCACTTTAGCAGCACTGTTCAGATTTAACTCAAACTTTCTCATGAGAATCCCTCCGCCAGTAAAGGCCTGTTTGACACCATGCGGCTCTCTCGCCATCTGCAAACATCCCCAGCCCTATCGCTCATAAGCTGATTGATGCTCCATGCGCCTGAGCCAGAAAACCTCAACCATTAGGTGCAAACCTGCAATGAAAATCCCAGTGGTGCATCCATGAAGGAAATGGGGGGAGCCAGGATTAACTGGAGGGTGGAACTGTCACGTGCCACATGCCAATGGTTTAGCACAGACTGACCTGCAGAGGTAGGATGTGTCCTGCCCGCACATGGACGTTAATGCTGTCCAGCAGAGCTAGTAAGAGGACCCACTGGCCCTTGCTGTGAATGACAGAGCCCTGAAAAGCAGCAGAGAGAGGGAGGAAGTCATGACATGCCAGGGCGCAGCCCAGCAGCACACTGGCTAAGCCCAGACAAGCCAAACATTGGAGTCCCCACAAACACCATCGAGAGACCCGGCAAATACCAGGGAGGTAACAGGCTCCTGCCCCCATGTGGGGAGAGAGGCTCCCGGGAAGCCGGCAGCATGCAGCAGAAGTGCATGAACAGATGCCAGCTGGGACACAATGGGGGAGCTGCGCATTTAGGAATGGAGAGAAGATGAGACCTGCCCAGAGCCAGTCATCGCTTGCACTTTGGTGTCTGCTCCCAGTGATGGCCTCGCTCCCGCCTGGCCACTCAGCGATTTGCTGGCCTACGTCCAAGAACCCACATTATTCCAAACAGCATCGGCTGTGCCGCGTACTTACCGACATCAGGCTGTACCAAGTCCCTGAAGGGAAATAGCCGCTGACTTCGGTCTTCCCTGCCTCCAGCACGGGCGTGATGAGGAGCCCAGCTCCCCACATGAACTGGCGGTCCACGCTCCAGGTGTTCGGGTCTGCAGGAAACCTGCAAAGTGGATCCAGGTGAAGCATCGATTCCAGCGCCAAGTACATTGCACCTTCAGATCCCCCTGCTGCCCATGTGACTCCCGCTGGGCTGGGCTGGGCTGGGCGAGGAGTGTCAAACAGTGGCAGGTGTGCTGAGCCAACCCAGGCACTGGACCACATATTGGCATGTTCCAAGCCCCGGGCGACCCAGATCAGACATATCCTGACAAACCCGTGCCCCCTGCTGTGGGTCTTAGGATGCTCACTCCAGGAAGAGGGGTCGCGCTACGGTCTCCCCCGCAGAGTGGGCCTTGTGGAAGAGGGAGTAGAGATACGGCAGCAGTGAGTATCGCAGGAAGAGGGCCTTCCTCATGGCCTCCTGGGCTGCTGGGCTGAAGGCATATGGCTCCTGGGGCTACAAGAGAGGAGAAGTACAACCGAGAGACTAGGTGGGGGTGCAGGCAGGACCCACGACAAAAGCCCGTGTGGTCCCCATGGCCTCAGTGTGGAATCGGGGCAGGGACTCGGATGTCACAGCAGGTCAGTGACCAGGCAAGCAGGACCCAGATCTCCCGATTCCTGCCTTTGCCTTTAGCCACCAGCACAGCCACACCGGGCGCAGACCCACACCCCATCCCTCCAGGTGACTTGTAGGCCACACAGCATCAGTTTACTGAAACCTTGCCTGGACCCTGTCCTCTCCCCCTCCCTGGCCACTGCCCTCCAGACTCTCTCCCTTCCAGCTCCTTGGAATCACCATGGCTGAGAAGAACAAACGGGTCTTTGCCAGGCGAGTCCACCTGAGCCTGCCTGGCCCTTAGATTCCCACCGGCGCTTCCCGCACAAGGCCTGGGCTCCCACCTGCTCTCACCTTGCTGCCGTGGTCGTTGTGATTCCGCATGAAGGGATAGAATGCACCCAGCTGGGTCCAGCGTATGCACAGCTCCTCGGAGGTGTCACCCAGAAAGCCGCAGACGTCGGCTCCGACCAGCGGCACCCCGTACAGATTGAAGAGCAGCACCGCTGGGAAGGGGAAAGCACAGAATTGGCTGGGCTGCCTCGGAAGCCCAGAGAGTAACCGTGTGCCCGTGGGCAGGCGGAAGGTGTGAGCCCCTTGAGGGGACTGGTGCAAATACCCATCTCTGTGGCTTGGAGAGGCACCTTTGCGCAGGGGAATTGGAGTGATTTGTGTCCACGGGACAGAACTGGAGGAAACCAGAGACGACACCCACTTGTGTAGCAGCCACTGCCCACAGCTGATGTGCCCCCAGTGCACAGTCTATTAACCCATTGAAGGTGAACATTGGGAACAGCCCATCTGCGGGTCAGATGGTGGGGCGGCTGGAGAGTGACATACACTGCCAAGGAGTGTGGGGAAGACAGAGAAGGAGATGGAGAAGCTGCAGGCAGGGCCCTGAGCTCATTGCTCTAGCAGGAGGCTGCGCTGAGGGAGACAACATGCTGGATGTCTGGGCTGGCTGCCTCTGGCTTGAGACACATCCTGGGATACAGAGGAAGAATTGGGAATTTTTCTGGAGAGAATTTTAAGGAGAGGAACTGGCAGTACAGAATAATTCCTCTTCTCCCTGCAGCCTCAGAGAGAAAACCTTTCATCAGCCAAATTCCCCTGCAACTGGGTTCTCTGCATACAGCGCCGGTTCACCATGCACAGAGCAAATATCGGGCGCAGAGGGGTCCCCACTGCACACATCCTCTCGCTGACCCAGCTCTGGGATACACATCTCCTTCCACACCTTCCTCCCCTGAACAAGTTAGAGGAGATGCTGTGGGGACTTTCCAAAGGGACACATCACGTCCCGCCCTAGGAGGAGAGGAGACAGCAGGGCCCCATACCCCCATCTCCTCTCTAGCCCTAGCACTACATCCTTCCTGTCTGAGGACTCTGCTGGCTCCACCATTGCTACGTTAGCCCCTAATCCACAGTGAGTTTCTGTGCCACTCCACCACATCACTGGGGCAGGCTGCCCGATTCAGCCAGCAGAGAGAATGGAGCAGGGACCTGAGGGGATGAGGGGTAAAGAGAGCACTGGAGCCAATGCAGCAAACTCGAGAGGGGAATTTCTCTGGCCTACCTCAGCGTCAGATCCATGCTAGGAAATCCAAGTGGTCAGTGCAGTCTGGTTCCTGTATTCTAGGAGACAGACTTTGCGACTTACCGCTGCAATGGAGATCTACTGTGCCATGCGATTTTTCAACACTCCCATCCCCGGTTAAACGGAAGGGAGCTGCTCGAAGCATCTTCTCGGCAAGAGGCCTTGGCTTGGACTCACATTTTCTTGGCCTGATATGGCCCTATCTGCCAACTCCCAGGGGATGCCACAAGAATCACCCCTCTCCCCAGCTTTCCCGGAACAGGCCAGCTGATTGTGGGGGTGGGGCCCAGCAGGGTTATTCTTTGGGGTGGGGTGCTCTGTGGAGGTTTACTGGGCATGGGTGACTGCACCTGAAATGCAGCAGGCAGGCACCTAGAGATTGGTGCTAGGCAACATCAAGATAATTAAATTGCCGTGCACGACAGGAGCGAAGGCTCCCTGACACCCTCCAGGGAAGGCCGGGGGGTTAGCTCTGACATGGCTGGCGTCCTGTAAGCAGAAGGGTCCTAGAGGGATCGAGCAGGGCTGTGGTACAGGACACCTGAACAGGGGCTTTGATGGGGGTACCTGGTATAGAGTAATATAGCTGCTCCCAGCTGCTCCATACGTCGCCGGTCCAATGGCCAGCAAAGCGACCATGACCCACAAAGGTTGAACGGGAGATCACAAAAGGGCGGCTCCCCCGCACTCTCACCAGCGCACTTGGGGAAAGGAAAGACGAATGAGGCCAGTAGCAGGAATCTCCCCGGGTCAGCGTGAGCCTCCGTCATCCCCGCCCCACAGCACTGCTCAGCTGGCAGGGGACACAGCCAGCCACCAACAGCACAAGCCACTTCCAATGGAGCCAACCCAAGACACACCCAGGCAAACGCCACGTGCAGGGCGTGCAATAGAACCACCTTTCACAGCACCTCTGGGAAACCTGCCAAAGCAACAGCGGGGAACCCAGGAGTGCAGGCGAACGGGGCAGCTGCTTGCCAGTCCCAACAGCTCTCAGCCTGGGACACTGGAGCCAGTCTTTCCCAGGGTTGGGGTGCTAGCCAACGACCCTTCGGAAGCTGGGCCCTTCAAGCTCCCTTCTGTCCATCTCGGCAATTTAGCTGAAGGCACCTTCAAGAGTACAGCTCCAGCCAGCAGCACCAGCCCTG
Organism: Mesoclemmys tuberculata; assembly: GCA_007922155.1. Classification (NCBI taxonomy): domain Eukaryota; kingdom Metazoa; phylum Chordata; order Testudines; family Chelidae; genus Mesoclemmys; species Mesoclemmys tuberculata. The sequence continues at coordinate 22,155,313 of ML675637.1, forward strand.
CGTGCAGAACCTGGAGGAGAGCACAGCTGGAGCAGAAGTGCGACAGCTCAGAGCCGGCCCACCTTCCTCCCCTGAGACACCACCTCCGGGACCCGCAGGAGATCTCAGAGCTCCACAGCACTGGAGAGGCATCAAGCAGTTCACATGCCCCCACTAGTGTCGGCAACCCAGCCGCACAGGGCATTTCTGGGCCAGCTGTAATGCCAGGAGGAGGGGCTTGGGCAGGGCAGGCTGCTGGGGAAACAGATCAGGAGAAAACCTGCTGTTAAAATGAGCACTTCAGACACTGGGGAAATGCTCCCAATACACAGAACGGGATGGCAGAGGGCTGGAAACAGCTCCTGCCATACCTCAGCCCAGCCAGCCTCCAGCCATGCAGGACAAGAGCAACAGGCCACAATCAGCTTCCGCACCCAGGAGTGGCTGGCAGCGGACACTGCAGCGGGATGGGGAAGCACCCATAATGCATCTGGCCACTTGCACAATGCTGTGGGTGAAGCCAACTCGCACACTGAGGCATGACTGGCTGCCACAACCTCCTGCGTCAGGGAAAGGCCGTTTGGACCAGACGCACACACAGTCAGCCCTGGAGCAGCAGGCCCAGGACACGCCTCTCCCAGAGGTTCCCTGGGGACAGCCCCCAGCACTGAGAAGATTCCCAGGAGCCAGCCACCCACCCACCCACCTGACCAGTCGTCCCCTCTTCAGGAGCCTGCGATGACAGTCCCAGACTTACTCATGGGAAGCCATGGCCTCCGTCAGCCCGTACAGACTGTGCAGGTTGTAGTGCGAGGACAGGTACTGCTGGCTGGAGGCACAGATGGTCCCTGCCCGCAGGCTCCCCCCCAGGACGCCTGTAAGGAGGGAGGGAATGGGTGAGTCAAGGGGCTCCATGCATCCCGGCCGGAGCAGTGTTGGGCTGCAGGGAACACACCCTGGCAGGGTGAGCACGAGACCTCAGCTCCCAATGCCACTTTCGGGATACCAGCACCCTGGGGCCTCAGGCCCAGGAGGCTCCTGGCAACTCCTGAGAGCAGGTGAAGGCTTCTCTGGCGTCCCACTCTCCCACAGGTGGGCACGTTGCCCCGGAGAAAGGGGGGCTGCTTGGAACTGGTCACAGGGCGAAAATGGAACCTGTGCACTTACCGCATCAGGTCTCTGCACTCAGCAGCCAGGGCAGAGAGAAGAGAGGAAGCAGCGCAGCCTCTGCGCATCGCTCAGATCAGCCTCCCCAAGGCCTGAATCAGGTTTGCTTCACTGTGCGGCCCCCGGCTCCCTGCTCCGGCTTAGTGCAGGACCCCCGGCGGGGGCTGGGGGCTCTGATTGCTCCAGGACACTAGTTACATAGCAAGGCCAGCTGCTCCTGCAGCAGGATGCAGGGACTGCAAGCTGTCTTGCCCCATTGGTTCTCTTCCCTCCCACCCCCCATTTGCCAGCAAAAGGCTTTTTACCTGCAGTGCCTTACCTGGCACGTAAGGTGGGTTTTCCAGTTTGTCGTCTGGGCAGCCATCCAAGGAGCCCGCCACAAAGTTTGATGGCTCGTTCATGTCCTGGGAAGAAAAGGGACCCTTGTCTCTGGACCAGGATGCTGGCAGAAGTGCAGGGAATCTGGACTATTGCAGATACAGCCCTCTCCCTCCTCCCTGGGCTCCAGACCCACCCCCCAGCCTAGTGTCGGGTCCCAGGAGGGCAGAAAGAGGGAAGCCACTCACAATCCACATGCCATCGAAGGGCACCTGATCATGGAACTCCTTCACCATGTCGTGCCACCACCGCTGAGTCTCCGGGTTAGTGAAGTCTGGGAAGACGGTGGGACCAGGCCATACCTAGGAGGTAAAGGCAGAAGCAATCAAGAGGGCTCCAGTTACTCACCCCCACCCCTAGTTTACACCGTGTTCCTGGGCTTAGATGCCTTTGGAGCCACGCTTGTCAGCATGACTGATCTAGACTGTCCCCAGCTCTCTCCTGCTCACCAGCAGCTGCCCTCAGCGAACCTTGCACCATGCTAAGGAGAGTGGAACAGGCTGTGGGGCAGGTCAAGGGCCTCCAGTGAAGGCAGGATGGTGGGGGACATTTCCCGTGTGTGGACGAGAGAGACTCCTCTTCCTTTGGGGACACGCTCTCTGCTTTAGCTGGGGACACTGGCCACAGAGTGGGAGCTTTGACGCCTGTGGAACTTGGGCCCTCGAGGCCTCCTGCTTTCAGCTCAGATGTTGACTCATCTCCCCCCACGCAAGGCCTAGGACTCACTTTCCCAACTAGAGGCTGCCCCGTTGCATTTTGGATGAACACCCCGCGCTTCAGCCCATCGTCATAGGGTTTGTAGCTGCCAGGGGGCCCAGAGCTGCTGATGGCTGGATCCTGATGGGGAAGAAACGTGAGCAGCTAACTGATCCGGTGAGAAGGAGGAATGAGAGAAACATATCATCAGCGTAGAGAGAAATGAATACAATTCCCCAGAGCCTGTGCATAGGTCCCCGGGCTGACCCCAACTCTGGGTTACCGCACAGTGCCCAAGGCTGGCAGATGGGTGATTACAGGCTCTCGGGAATGGAGGGCCCACATGGAATCTGAGGCTGGGTCTACACTGACAGCAGCAAGGAAAACCACCCCGGTAAGTGGAGTAGCGCTGCGTCGAAGGGAGCGCTGTTCCTTTGACGCAGCGCAGTATGGACGCCGCGCAGAGGAGACGCTGCAAAGGTAAGTGTAGACCGGGCCTGAGGATGTGGAGCAAATGGAGCTCAGCTGAACTCAAGGAACTGCTGAGCAGCAGGTTTTAAGGAGGTTACAAAGTTATTTTGCTTTGCTGGGTCACTGAGTGACTCACAGGCCACATCAGCAACTTCCCAGCAAGCAAACCACAGCGCACATTTCCATCTTCTGCTTTCCTTCTCTCAGCTGCTTTGTGCCCACGGGTCACCTTCAGAAACAGGGTCACACCACCAACAAAAGCGAACTGCTGCCAGCCACAGCTAACCCTTCCCACCAGGGCCCTCGGTGCCATGGAGGAGAACAAGGAAGGGAAACGGACTGACCATGGCTAGGGGACGATAAGGGATACTTTGGAACTGGATGTTTACGTCGTGTTCTGAGGTTCCACTGTTCCCCTCTCTGTGGGCATTTAACCATCACCAAAAATCGTTGGTGTTGGTGATGTGCCTGACTGAGCCCTGGCAACCAACTCCGAGTCACCTCTTGGGCTGCGGCAGGTTTGACTCCCCAATGCTGACAACGGAAGTGAAAAGAGGCAAAGGGAGGACCCAGCAGAGTCCATGGGGCCACCCATCCAGAAGTAAGAGAAGAGGGGGCTGGTGTTCAGGGCTTCACTTACCACGATCATGACGTACCTCCGGCCGCTCTGGTGGAACTCTCGCACCATGTCCGGGTAGTCCTTGAAGCTGGTCTTGTTGAAGGTGAAGTCTCTCTTGGCGTCTGCGTAATCTATGTCGTTCCATTGCACATCCTGAAAAGGCCCCAGTGTCAGAGAGGGACCGGAACAATCACGGCCACAAGCGCCTGGCGACCCACCCACCACGGCCATTCTGCGTCGTCTCCCTGCCCCCCACCCCTTCACTGTATGGCTCAGGACTTGCGTTGGTTTCCTTGAGCTGGCTCAGGGCTGGCTCATTTCACAGCTTCCTGACAAGAAGTGCTGCTTCTGGAGGGATGCAGTTTGTCCCAGGAGAGAACCCGGACCTACCAAGGGGAACCGTGCTGCTGTCATGTTCTTCACAACCTGCCGGGTCACAGCGGTGGACGAGTAGCCCCAACGGCACAGGTGGAAGCCCAGGCCCCAGTAGGGGGGCATGAACGGGTACCCTGGAAGTGAGGAGGAAGCAGATTAGAGAGTAGCCCAGAGATGTGGAAACCGATTAAGCCACAAGTCACTCTGCAGCCTCCTCCTGCCACCTGGAGAGCAGGGTCCTGACCGAAGGCCACCCACTGGCACCTGCCCACAGCAATCAGCAGAAAGGACACAGTGGCCATCAGAGCCAATGATGTGGCCCCTTGCTCATCCCCAGCATAGGCAGTCCTGACACGCTGGGCAAAGGGGGGGGCAAAGCTGTTTGCCAGCTGCAATGCCACTTGTGCCCTGTAAAGGCTGCATAGCTGTTGGCTCCCAGCACCAGCCGCTTCAGGGCAAGGCCTAGTTCCTCTCCCAGAGGC